>WHVA01000361.1:0-119154 GCA_015179125.1 Gautieria morchelliformis | reverse complement strand
CGCTCAGGATGCGGTGCAGGAGCAGCTCGAGTGCTTCTCGATCCAATGAAATTGCCTCATCCAGGTCTTCACCTCGACCGTACTCCTTAAAGCATCTCCAGAGCGCATTGCGATGTTGTCTAGGGAGGAGAATCGGTCAGGATGTGGTGCAGGGAGCAGCTCGAGCTTCTCGACGCAATGAAATCTCCTCCTCCAGGTCTTCCTGTCGACCGGACGCCAAAAACCGTAGCCGTAAGTATCTGCGATGTTGTTGAGGGCGGAGGATCGCGAGGATGGGGTGCGGGAGCAGCTCGACTGCTTCTTGATACAATGAAATCGCCTCGTCCAGGTCTTCCTGTCGACCGACGCCTGAAACCGTGTCCGTAAAGAAACTGCGATGTTGTTGAGGGGATGGATCGTTAGGATGCGGTGCAGGTCGCAGCTCGAGTGCTTCTCGATCCAATGAAATTGCCTCATCCAGGTCTTCACTCGACCGTACTCCTTAAGTATCTCCAGAGCGCAATTGCGATGTTGTTAGGGAGGAGAATCGTCAGGATGCGGTGCAGGGAGCAGCTCGAGCGCTTCTCGACGCAATGAAACTCCTCCTCCAGGTCTTCTGTCGACCGGACGCCAAAAACCGTAGCCGTAAAGCACTGCGGTGTTGTTGAGGGCGGAGGATCGGCGAGGTGCGTGCCGGGAGCAGCTCGACTGCTTCTCGATACAATGAATCGCCTTATCCAGGTCTTCGTGTCGACCAGACTGCTCAAACAGTGTCGAGAGCGCAGTTGCGAGTTGTTGAGGGAGGCGGCTCGGTCAGCATCCGGTGCATGTCGCAGTTCGAGTGCTTCTGTACACAATGAAATCGCCTCATCCAGGTCTTCGTGTCGAGCCGACTGCTCAAGCCGTGTCAATAAAGAGCTGCGATGTTGTTGAGGCGGGAGGATCGCTCAGGATGCGGTGCAGTCGCAGCTCGAGCGCTTCTCGATGCAATGAAATCGCCTCGTCCAGGTCTTCCTGTCGACCGGACAGCTCAAAACCGTGCCGAGAGCCAGTTGCGAGGTTGTTGAGGGAGGTGGGTCGCTCAGGATCGGGTGCATGTCGCAGTTCGAGTGCTTCTCGACACAATGAAACCGCCTCATCCAGTCTTCGGGTCGACCGGACTGCTCAAACCGTCTCCAGAAATCACCTGCGATGTTGTTAAGGGAGAAGGATCGCTTAGGATGCGGTGCAGGTCGCAGCTCGAGCGCTTCTCGATGCAATGAAATCGCCTCCTCCAAGTCTTCCTGTCGACTGGACAGCTCAAACCGTCTCGAGAGCGTAATTGCGATGCCGTTGAGGGAGTTGGATCGGCGAGGATGCGGGGCAGGGAGCAGCTCGAGTGCTTCTCGATACAATGCAATCGTCTCATCCAGGTCTTCGTGTCGACCGGACTGCTCAAACCGTCTGCATAAATCATTGCGAGGTTGTCGAGGGAGGAGGATCGGTCAGCATGCGGTGCAGGTCGAGCTCGAGTGCTTCTCGATGCAATGAAATCGCCTCCTCCAGGTCTTCGTGTTGACCGTACTGCTCAAACGTCTCGAGAGCGCAGTTGCGATGTTGCTGAGGGAGGAGGATCGGTCAGGATGCGGTGCGGGTTGCAGGTGGAGTGCCTCTCGATAAAGTGAAATCGTCGCATTCAAGTCCTCCTGTTCACCAGCGTTAAATCGTGTTCCAAGGGTGGCGAGGAGATGGCTGGATCAGAATGCGGCGCAGGTTCCACAACAAGTGTTTCTCTGAACGATGAAATTGTGGCTCCGGACCTTCCTGATGACCGCGTTCTATCCGATCGTCGGTGTCAGATGGAGCCAATGTCTCTGCCGGATCAGACGCTGCGGCGGCGTGCCGCTGGGATGTCTTGTCAACTAGGTCACCAGTCTCGACAGGTTTTCCTGGGAATCTGACCATCCTAATAGAACGGAGACATCGCGCAATCCTCTCGGAAATCATAAGTTGGAACTCAGTAATAGACGTCGTCGGATAGTACGTACTCCGAGTGGAATGTCGCTCTTATACTCGATGGCGATGGCGATGGCGGTCCTCGAGATCGCCAGGCGATGGTGATGACGATGCGCTGGCGGCGGCGTCCATGCCAAGGTATGAGGGGACGTCCAAGATACGCGCGTTCAATTGGATGTGTTATGTAATTATTTTATGTTAGCGCTGGAGACCACCTCCGGCTGAAGAATATTCTCCAGGTTCGCCATGCACCATCCAACAGAGCGCGCCTGCACAACTGCTGCCAGAAGTAAGTAACTTGATTATTTGCCATGCAACAGTCTTTCTAGCCGAGAGTGCGATGCCCGACCAAGGGTAGCTTTGGGCGAGACTTGCCACTGGCACCAGTCGCTGGTAAATGCCTGGTCAGCTTTTCTGACCAGCACCTTCTGCTTGTGACAAGTGACTTCTCAGCTCGCGACTGAAGGCCCTATCCCAGCAAGCGTGGTAGCAAGCCTCCATTTTGGCACGTAAGTTACTGTGAACGGAACAACTCAAAGACTCAAACTGCCCGAGCAAACCTGTGGACCCTAGGCTGCGGGGTTTTACCCTCATATATGACAGCATCCTGGACACACGCTTCATTCATATCAACCACAAAGCGTCCACACGTGGAAAGGCCGTATGAGCTTCATTACCGGTACCAACCATTCTGCAGGTCCCTTGGGCCAACTGCTGTTACACGCTCTTCAACATGAAGAAGGCTCTCAGACAGGCGTCCCGCTGAACGGTTTCTTTATCTTGGCCATAAAACCTTACTTAGGCGACCCGCGCTGGGCTCAGTTCAGCATGGGCAACATAAAGGATGAAGCAGGCAGGCCTCGTCCGTATATGTTCTTCAAGGCTTACTGTAACCCAGCTCACCAATCACCGGGTCATACTTTGTTGAGCAACTTGCGTTTCGCCATTGAACAAGCAGCAGTACATACGACGAGACCGTGCAAACTGATGCCAGAAGGTCATCCTCATGCTGCTGGCAGGGTCCTCAGGCTCCTCTGTGCTAATAATGAAATGCCAGAAAACCCGAGGGACCGAAGTGATGCCAAGGAAGACCTATCTATGCATTGATCGCTTCCCTGTCGAGTGTATTCCGAGTCCTGGAGCTTTCAAACAGCCGAAGATGAGTGGTGACAGGGCAGGATGATCGTCCGGAAGGAAAAACAATTTCTGCGTCTATGACTTGCCATTTGCGTCCCAGGCTGGGCCGAATTCTCAGCGCGCTGACAGCTCGCCGAGGGCTTGATTTTCCACGGGAGTTCGAGTTCAGCCATAGTGTACGCATGTGAAGTACACTACCACCACATCTCGTGGCATTCACAGTCAATGTGCTTGCACTCTGGATCCCCTCCTGATCCTTTCCTAGGACAATAGCAGCACGAGTAGGTGAGTGTGTCGGTCAAACGCGACAGATAATCTCCCCATGCAGCACAGCGGACCAGTTAACCTCATTCGCACCCCAGTCTCACCACACTTATGCAATGCAGACCAGGTCCTGTTCAGTGCCATATCCACCTGATACCACAGTTCTGCGTAGCGACGACACGCTCAGCCCAGAGGCCACTCCACCACGAGCGCTCCTCTCTGGGTGTAGTAGTACCACGTACTTGCGATAGCCGTCATGCCAGTCGGGCCAATTCCCGCCAAGCGTGTCCAGACATGCAGCCTGCGTCCAGCATTCGGTTCAGCCCATTGGAGCGAACGATACGCTCGTGCATTGAAGTAGACCAGTCTGACAGCCCTTTGCTTTCGTGGTACCAGGCCATGGCTGTAAGATCAGAGTCGCGGACAGCAACCGGGTTTAGCGACGCGGCGCATCTCACGCAAGGCCTGCACGGGATCCCCGACGTGCACGAGGACCTGGTGGCATGGACGAGGTCGAACGTACCGTCATGGAAATCAAGCCCATTCACATCGCCAACAACAAATTCAATGTTTGTGAACCCACGGTTGGCGGCCGTGCTCCGAGCCTGCGTAAGGACTTCAGGCGCATATTCGAGGCCGGTGACATGTCCCTTGGGGGCAAGAGAGGCGATGTCGGCAGTGACTGTACCAGGCCCACAGCCTACGTCAAGTATTCTCATACCCAAGAGAAGATATTCCAGTAGATATCCGGCTGGCGGCGGTGCGCCAGGTGTGCACACGCACTGAAGAATCGCGGTGTCCATAAGTGTAGACAGCCGTTGCCTTTGCATGGTCGAGCGTGAGGGGTGCGTAACTGCTTCTTTTTTTGTGCGCTGACTGCCATATCTGCGGGCTCGGGATTCATCCAACGGAAATATATTTGCTGATTCTAATCAGGGTGGGTCAGATGGAGATGGGGAGGGTGACATTGAGTATCATGAGGACAGTGGGGCACAATTAAATGTATGTCTATTTTACTGCTCTCTGCATAGTTAACTCAGCCGCGTGCTGTTGCAGCATGCGTTATCCAGCTCCTCGGTGACAGCATCGACACCTAGCCATGGGCTCAAGCGCCGGGTCAAGATTCTGGTAGTATGCCGGTTAAGCGGAACCGCAGGTCAGGTGCCGATGGTCTGTTTGCAATGTCAAATGCAATTGTGGCTATGGCCGGGAGCCTCGCATCAAGTACCACGGCAGCGAGTGTGGGACTGACATCACCAGAACGAATGACCAACGCCATAACCACTGTCCAGGCAGAGATATCTGATGATGATGAGGTTTTAGATGCCATCGGTCTTTTTCAGCGTGACCCCAAGCTCACTACAACGTACCTGGCATTGCGTAAGGATTTGAGATCCAAGTGGCTAACGCGTGAGATTAGGGCAGCGGCAGACACTGCTACCCTCAATTTCCAAATGTTTTCGCAGTAGGTTTTTGTAATGCAGCGGCCTTCAATCACAGCGCTATGCAATGTGTCTTGAGATTTATCACAATGTGCTATAATTTGGTAAGTTAGAAATGAGTGCGACGACTGCCTAACTCATTTTGGTAGCTGCACCACATCTCCTGGGAAAGCTTCTCTCTTCGCTCAGTAGCCCTTCGTGTTTCTGCGGCGTCAATTGCACCCACTCCCAAAGATCCTGTGTTTTGAGGCAGAACAACATCCGGCACCCATGGTTTGGGTCATCGCTAGGGTCGTAGGTTCTAATAAAATTGTGTACTACTGCGCATGCAGGTACCAATTTGGCTTGGGTTTGTACACTGAAGTCATTGGACCAACGGAGGATAGCAAAGCGTTTCTTCGTTACTCCAAATATTCTTTCGATGATATTCCGAGCTTGTGCATGTCTGAGGTTATAGAGCTCCTTGTAGGTAACCGGCCTGTGGTCAAGGTAATCTTTATATGCCTTGCAGGGATGCTGAACCAACTTACCGAAGATTACTAGCTTCCCACTCACGGAGGTGATACCGTACACCACGAAAAGGTACTAGGACAGCATCACAGATGGCATAACCTGCATCTGCCAGGTAATATTTCCCTTCGGGAATGTGAAAGTCACGACAACGTGCGTCTTGAAATACTTCACTGTCAGCCGCACTGCCTTCCCAGCCACTGAGTACGTAGGAAAAGTGCATGTCAAATGTGCAGGCAGCTAGCACGTTCTGTGACAGTGCACCTTTCCGGTTTCGGTAACGAGCACGATTACCACTAGATGGTCGAGCTAGGATATGCGTGCCATCAAGAGCCCCAATCGCATCCTTGAAAAAGGGGAATAATTTTGGGTTATCGGCAATGTAGGTCTCAACCAACGAATCCGCATCAGGAAGCTTGACATAGGTATTATAGAATGCTGGGCTGGTAATTGCATTCAATATACAGTGGAAGCACCTGTGTAGTCAGTAAATCGTGTAGTCCGGCATGATAAAATACCAGCTCACTTAGAAACTGTGTCTCCACTCCTCTGGAAGCGTTCAGCAACCTTTCGATTTGATAGATTGGTGACGACTGTATATAAGAAAATAGCGACCTGCTCGCTGAGATCAATGTGGCGAGTATGATAGGCACTGGTAGTTAAAAAGAGCTGGCGGATGAGCTGTTTGAAGACATGTTTTCTCATTCCCAATTGATTGCGGATTCGTTCAGGGTTTCCATCGAGTAACTCCTGAACCCACATTCTTCCGGTTAGAATGGATGTATGGTAGGCCTTGGAGTCTAGTACTCCAGCATAGAATGAGGCCCCAGCACATGCCGCCATGATGGCAACCATGGCTGCATGCCTTTTCCTCTGTCTATGTGCCTCATGGTCGGCCCTCCTGTTCTGAGAAGCCAGGGAAGAGACCATGGCGTGTCAAACGCTTCTGCTCACATAATCATGGTATTATAATATTTACCGGCAGTTGGTCTGCCGACACATTAAAAATGTGTTGAGAACTGAGGTGTTCGGCTGGTTCAAGTTGCACAGAAAGTGAAAATTAGTTTGAATTTATCTACCCTACTTATATCCGAACTACTTCGCCCTTGCGCATCGATTCGCGGGCGCCGAACGGGCCCTTATGTACAGTATCTGCGGTGATGCATAAAATAGAAGAAAGGAGTGAGAGTTAAGGGCGCGTTCGGTAACCAGACCACGAAAATGGATTTTGGTGATCTCTCACCAAAAAGTGAAGAAACCACGATTTCGCAATCTTGCGAAATCTTTTTTGATTTTTGGGGCGTTCGGCTCACGAAATCTCAATCTAAAAAGATTTTGACCACGCGTGATCTCCCTATACTTTTGAGATACAGCTCAGAGCTGTATCTCAAATGATATTCTCGACTCTACGCCTTGCCGTCTTCTTTCCGTGCTCTTGGCTGCTGTCTTGGCAACCGCACGACCGCTGTCCCGTGCACACAGCATGTCACATCTGGGAGCCAGCTATTACAGCTGGTTGAGATTTCTTGTAGATCAATGTATTTAAATTATACACATGTAGAAATAATCTGAGAATGAAGGCATGCGCGTGCGTGTGCGCGCGGACGTTGAGTGGAGTTGTCTCAAAAAGGTTAGTACCTTCTGCAGAAGGTATGAGTAGAACTATATAAGTAAATACAGCTTACCTAGTGTGACTTAATCGTTGAAAGGGTGATTTATCTTCTTCCTGATGCCTAAACAGCCGTTTGCTACGCCGCGCTGTACGGCGCGATTTTCCCACCGCATCCGGCTTCTAGGTCATTGAAAAGAAAGCTGGACAAAGATAGAGGTGAAGAGGAAGCAGCTGAAGATGAGATAGGTCTATCTCACCAAAACCGAAATACACTTTCATGTGTCCAGCACCGATCCTAGCTGGTGCTTCCTCCGGGTCAGTGGCTGGGTCTGTGAGGGTCCAGCAAGGTGTATTAGCAGGCAACAAAGGAATAACAGGTATGAAAAGTCTTACCAATGCGCTGACCAAACTGCAGGCTACAGTTGCCGCAATGAAGTCGAATGGTCACATCCTCGAGTCGGTTTCGTTGCCGGCGCTTGAGAATCGCGTCAAAAAGGCCATAAACATTGGGGAGGACATACGCAACAAATAAAAAACTCTTCAAACGGCCCATGAGAACTTGCTGCTACCGTGGAGAGCCAGGAACAGGAACCAGGTCAAGATCGAGGGACGTATGCAGCATATGGATGAGATAATCGGTGAGTTGACCGAGCAGGTCAACGCGCATTCCGCAAAGAAGGCAAAAGAGGAGGAAAAGTCAGCCCCAAAGAACAAGAGAGGCAAAGGCAAGAAAAACAACTGTACTGATAGTGATTGCGAAGCTCTTGAGATCAATTTCGCCGAGCGCAGGGTCTCGCTGTAGAAACGAAGCAATTGTACTTCGGGATGATTCTAGCATGGCTTGTGTTGTGATATTGTGGTTCCTCCAAATGTGCTGGCGATAAACGCGCAACATAGGCCTCGCGGACGATGGGATGTTCAGCAAAAGCAGCGGCAGAAGAGTGGGATCGAAAGGAGTATCGGGGTCCGATGGATCTGGTCAGCTGAAGGATCATCAGATGGAAACAAGGTTCCCCATTGTACAAAGGCCGGTCATGAGTCAAATCACCAGATCGTCGTCATTGTCGGAACCAGCAGGAAGATCGCCAGCAAAAGAGCTAGAAAGCGAGTCATCAGAAAAAAAGTCCACAGTTGGTCCCCGAGACCCAGCCATAGATGAAAGCTCAGAGTCAGCTGCACTGCCATGTGCCTCTGTGGCCATTTGGTCAATGGAGATGGCCCACTAGGAGGCTGTGCTTTCCTGTAGGCCGGGCTCACCTTCGCTCTCGCTGCGTGTATCCTGCATATCGTGACTCCAGCAATCCATTCCATCTCCCTCACTTGCTGGAACATCGAAGACGCCTATTCTGGGCTTATCCTTACCTGATTGGCCTTGCTCAAAGTCAAAGCCGCTGATCATGGTGATTGATGCCTCATGACGTGCGTTCCCTGATGATCTACGTGCATCGAGGCTATATCACGACCATAAGGAGAAGATCTCATCGCAGACTTGTCTCTCAAAGCTTGGCGGGCCATGGCTTGGGTGTTGCGCTCGAGTGCGTGTTACCTCGTCTGCCTTGAGGTGACGCTCACGGGTGCGAGGGATCTGAAGCAAGTGCCCCCTGCAGTCTGTGCAGTGGCAGGGTGCAGGGATGCGTGAACGTATGGATGGCATGTTGACGGTATGGTACAACTGTAGCAGTCGGCACGTCGGACTTTTTGTGCACAGTGACGCGTCAACAACGCGTCGAGGGTGATGACGGCAACATAGAATTATGTATATGATATATATATTACTTACACTACTATGCACCGAAGCAAAATAACAAGTCCATAATATCCCGGCTGAGACTGGATAATATTGGAATATTGGCTCACATATAAGCTAAATATCTCGATAGGAGCTATTTGGCAAATACTCAGAAGATATTTTGAGTTTTACTCAAATTTCTTAAGGAGATTTTTTGGCTCAAAGTGCGGTGCTGGGCAAGTTATCTGACACTGCAGGAAGCGCGGGACCTGACCTTCAGTACCTGATGAACTGAAATATCAGTTCTGGATGCACTGAAGTTCAGTTCCGCAGGGCTGAAGAACAGTACGCAGAGATATGGACGGCTCGTTTGACCCGTACTGAATTTACATAGCGCCAATGTCACTTCACGCTTTTTTGCACTTAAGTACAGTTCTGGAGCCACTGTAATCCAGGTATTTAGAACTGGAAAAAAGTGCAATTTATTTCTATAATTCAGTATCAACTGGATACAGAGCCGGATATCATAATCTAGTCCTTCAAGTGAGATACCCAACACTGATGCGGGTGCAAGTCTAGTCGACGAGAGCTGAGCGTGTGCAATGCCAAAGCCAGTGTGAGTCGAGGCTGGACCGAGAGTGTTCAAGAACAAGTGCGCGATGCGAAAGCCAGTGCGAGCAGAAGAGAGCCGAGAGTGAGCAAGAACGAGTGTGCAATGTGAAAGCCAGTGAGAGTTGCCAGTGAGAGTTGACAAGAGCCAAGATTGCACGAGAACGAGTACGGATGCGAGTCGAGAGCCTAATAATGCTTTGCAAGAGCGAGAAGCCAGCCATATATCTGGCGTGTGAGGGGTGAGGCTGTGCTTCAAGTCGAGAGATGATCAATTGCCATTGCGCGTTAGTGTGAGTGCGAGCTGGAACCTACGTAAATTTATCGTGAATGCGGGAGCGGGACGAATGAATGCGGAAAGGTCGGAGTGCCGTGGCCAGACATACATAAATTCTTGGATTTGGAGCCAGAGGGTGCGTTCTCGTTCATCTGGTGCGTGTGATAATAAGCAGCAAGAACAATAGAGACTCAAGCTCAAGTGAACACGGGCAAACGCCCCAAGAACCCTTTTGGAAGGGTAAGAATTCTGTTGCTCTGTAGTGCAATACCAATGTGCGTATGAGATTAGCAATGATTTACTTGCCAGTTTCCTAGGCGGCCCCGACTCGATGCACTCCTAACGAAGGAACCATACGGTGAGCTAATAACAACGAGAACAAGGATGACTCACTAGAGCGGTCGGAGCGCGTCTGGCCTATATTATCTTCGAGCGGCTGGTAAGCATGCATGGATAAATATAAAGTCATATACATCCTTTGGCAACTGCAGTGCCATTGGGTGGCGCTTGACGTGAGTTTTCGATTTGTTCCTTGGTTTTGTTACCACAATTTGAGTCAGTTGTGATCATATGAGAGTGTTTGGCTGTTCTTGCCTCTTTGAGCGCACGAGTGAAGTCACGCGTGGCCAATTGGTATTTGTCTCGGAAACAACGCACGATCCCCCACGTGCAAAAGAACGAGCAGGACGTGCGTAATGGTCGACTCAGCTCACTGTCTGCAAGGGCACCTAGAGATCAACAAGACATGAAGTAAGATATAATTCAATGCCTACCCGGAAGGTATTTTTTCATGGAAGTGAACATAGCGTGCATCGGGGTCACTAGGATCTGTACTATAGATTGGCGGCATGGTCTGAGTCTGAAGCGTAACACGCACTGGCTCTCAGCACCTGTTCTGCTATGTCATTGAGAGCGCTCACACCCTGTCTCACGATGCTGCCGTGGTGAAAGATGGTGTTCAGGGAAGGCGAGAGTGTTGGGATCCAGATTTAGTGCTAGGCATGGCTCCAATAATTCCAGGGGGAGTTGCGGCCGTGGTCCCTGTATAATATATATGCATAATTCAGTACATGTGCTCAAATAAATAAAGAGGGTCACTCTACAGAGATATTGTTAGCAAACTCAGGGGCTATGCAGGGAAGGTTCGGTAGAGTTCTTAGAAGCTAGAATCAAATAACTCTCTCAGTGAATTTATTGTCACTGATGTATTAATACAATACCTAGAATCAAATATACTACATGATTTTCAGTCAACATGCTATGTAAATATGAAGAATACTACTCGCCTCTCTCAGTGAATTTATTGTCACTGAGAGAGGAGTGTAATCCTGTCTCAGAAGGCATATACTTGCACCCGGCCCTTTAGCGCCCAAGGGCTCGCGCGTCGAAGTCATTTCAAACTCCGCTGGGTGCAGCCGCTGTGAAAATAGAAATAACAGATGAAATGGAGAGGTAGGAGAGTGCGGAAAATTTCGGAAATAAGCAGAGAAATGATGCATGGTACAAGAACAATGTGAGAAAAATTGAAACACCATACAGTAAATCGAATATATTATGCTTGATTTTGGTGCAGGAGCATAATGCACCCAACACGCCCCCTCAAGCTTAATATATTCGATTCTCTGTTGAGGATTCTCACTCTAGACTAGGAAGTCCTTTAGTGAGAAGATGGCTAGCATGTGTTCCGTTGGTAGGTACACAAGCTTAATTTCTCATCTTCGACTATATCTCGGATGAAATATAATCTAATGTCGAAATGCTTGGTCCTCGTGTGTTGTTGAAGTGCCATAGACAATGGCAATGGCTGATTGATGTCTGAATAAAGTTTGATGGACAATTCAGGGTTGGAAACTTCAGAAATAAAGTGGCGCATCCATAAGGCTTCTTTGCTCGCATGAGTCAGGGCAACGAATTCGGCTTCAGTTGATGATAGGGCTACGATGGATTGTTTTGACAACTCCATGATACTGTCCCTCCATCAATCTGAAAAATATAAGCCGAGTATGAGTGCCTGTGCTCTTGTGAAGCCCAATCCGCATCTGAATACCCAATGAGGCCGTCTCGATTTTTCCAGTGTCAATTGTAGTCCATCGTGCCTTTAGATATTTAAAGACACGTTTGACTGCATCCAATGTGTTGACCTGGGTTTCGAGGAATTGAGAAGTATGACACTGCGAATGCAATGTCTGGTCGAGTGGCTACGCTGCCCACATCAATGATCCTATCGCTTGTCTGTATGGAATCTTGACATCTTCTGTTTGTCTTCATCTGTGGAAGGGCATTGGTCCTGGATAATTTAACGGCTGGGTGAGAGGCGTGGAAAATGTTTTGCATCATCCAGATTGAATTTTTTGATGATTTTCTGGATGTATGCGGCTTGTGATATTGCAATCGATTTGTTATTCCAATCTCTTTCGATTTTGAGGTTCAAAAGCCAGTGAATTCCCTAGTCTTTCATACTAAACTGGGCAAGGTCATGCTTTACCCCATCGAGGATTGGTTGACTCTCAGCTGTGATAGTGAGGTCTCTACTGCCGTTGCAATAATCGCATGCCCTCTCGGTCCAGTCTGCAAATACAGCTCCATCCGAAGCTGATTTAGTGAATCCTAACTTGAGAAATCACCACTCAGACTTTGTACCATTCCCTTCCAGACTGTTTGAGGCCGTAAAGTGCTTTCTTCACAGGAGGACATCATCTTTGTCTCCGGTCTCATATCCATACGGCTGTCTCATGTAAATAGGTTCTGGCAGTGTAGCATTCAAATACGCACTGTCCACATCCATTTGGTGAATAGGCCAGTTGTTCCTGGCAGCAATGGCACATATAATCCGTAAGGAAGTCATCCGAGCAACAGGTGCATAGGTTTCATTGTAGTCGACTCCAAACTTTGTGTAAAGCCTTGGGCGACCATCCTCGATCTAGGTGTAATGGGTTCACCTTCTGGATTGCGTTTCCAGAGGAATACCCATCTATTTCCGACAATATTTCCCCAGGAGGTGGTTTAACCACTTCCCATACACCTTTGTCGAGTAGCACCTTATACTCTTTATCCATTGATGCTTTCCACATAGGATCATTTAAGGCTTCATCTGCATTGCTAGGCTCGTCTGATTCAAATCCGGCAGCACATTATCTTTGTTTTGATCGGAGGTCGAAAGTGTACTGATGGCAAGGTTATAATCATGATGCCGTCAGTTTCAGAGGGTAAATCTTGTTCAAATAATTTGTCTTGATGGTCCTCAATGTCCTCGTAAGCTAGTGTAGTGATGTCTGCACCAGCATGTCTCTTAGCTTGAGATCTTGTTACGGGACCACTTGGGGCCGGCTGCACCTGCTGCTGACGGATCCTCTCGCTTCTCCTTGTTGGAGCAGCTTCTTTAGGTCTGACATCAACAGTCTGACTGGGTTGCAGCTCTTCAAGACGTTCCTCTGGTTCATTATCGTCGATTTCCTCGATCTTTGCCTCCTGCTGACTAAGCAACTAGGCATAGGTGCTGGCCCGAAATGGCCTGTATCACTTTTCTGGATGTAGGTAGCTGTGACTCTTCATAGAAATGATTGGAGCTTTGCCCCCCTTCATCTCTGAGTCAAATATAACATTCCGCTCGACAGAAACCTTCTGAGAGTCAGGCCAGTAGATGCAGTGACCATGGCTCTGTCCAGAGATTCCTATCCATCGAGCTCTTTTGGCACGGGCTGCTAGTTTGTTTCCCTCTTTGACTTTAACGTAGACTTCAATTCCCCACACGTGTATGTCCTTCAGGTTCGGTTTCTCGTGATGGATCATTTCAAAAGGGGTTTTGTCTGGCAAAGCTCTTGCATGCTCCTATTCCTAAGATAGTTGGCATGCAAAATTGCATGGCCCCATAGAGTCTTAGGAAGACTTGATTCCAATAGCATGGCACAAGCTCTTTCAACTAGAGTTCGGTTTAGATGTTCAGCAACACCATTTGACTCTGGGGTGTCGTGCACGGTTAACTGATGCTTCGTGCCTTGCTTGGCTAAATGCTGTTCAAATTCCGAGCTTGTGTATTCGCCCCCTCTGTCGGAAACAAGTGCTTTGATATGCACATTCCTCTGTCGAAGCATCAAAGCCTCGTAGAGTTTGTATTTTGAAAATGCTTCCGATTTGTTTGCCATCAAATAGATAACCGATTCCCTTGAGTAGTCGTCGATGAAGACACATAATAGGATTTCTTGTCAATTGTGGAGTGTCTCGCTGGTCCCCAGACATCAGAATAAATTTGTCACCGAATTTTGATGATCGGCTTCTGGGTTCCTGAGGAAGTGATTTACGTGCAATCTTGGCTTGAATGCACGCATCGCAAACAACCTTGTCACCTTTTGAGCTCAATTCAATGCCTAATATCATGCCACGGTTGAGCAAATGCTGTAGGGACTTTTGTGAAATGTGCCCCATTTTCTGATGTATCTCCATGGCTGATGCGCATATATGCGCTTCGGCACTTGTGTGTTGTAAGTCAAATCGATATAAGCCATTCAGCTTCAGTGCTTGCATCAATATCCTGCCTTTACGATTGGATATTGTGCATTTCTGATCGGCTATCTGAGTGTTATAGCCTGTATCATCCACTGGCCGATCGAGATGAGGGTAACAGCCATTTTGGGCGCGTAGAACGTATCCTTCAATGTAATGTTCACAGTCTTATCTCCAACTTTATTAGATAGCACGAGTGAGCCTGAACCGAAGGCATCAAAAGTGCCTTTGTTGGCTGCACGAATTGTGCGCGGCTGTGAGAATGGACTGTAATCCCTCAATAAATTCTTGTGAGGGGTCATATGTGCGGTCGTTCCAGTGTCGAGGATAACAACAGTGTCCAGAGATAAACTACTCAAATTAGAGCAGTTGAAGTTGGCGAAAGCGGCTGGACTGCCACTCTCATCCTCCTCAGAAGACACTTCTTCGGCAACATTCGCCTTGGCTTTGCCCTTCTTCTTTTTGGCTTTAGCTTTCTTCTTCTGACGTGGCCCCTGGCCTTCTTTACCACCTCCTTTAGCCCAGCAACTCTCGATAGCATGTCCAGGCTTGTGGCAATTAGTGCATGTATGCACCTTCGGGTCTTGCCGGCCCTTCTGCCCTTTCGTAGACGAACCAATAAATGCCTGCTCTTCTTGTGAAATATTAAGGGTCTTTCTCCTGTCGTATTGAGCCTTTAGTACTCTGATAATATCATCAGGCACTAAGGGCATTCCACATTCTTCGAGCGACGTGGTAAGGGCATTCATAACTGCCTCATAGGAGGGTGGAAGTGATGCAAGGATGATGTCTGTGAACTCTCCTTCAGAAATTCTGGCTCCCATCTCATTAAGACAGCATAGAGGTCTTGGGCCTTGTCCAAGTGATCTCTCAAGTCTCCATCCTCAGGACACCTCATACTGCGAAGCTGTCTCTGTAGGTTGGTGAGGACCATCTTGGGCTTTTTGGTCATCTCATTGACCAATGCATCCCAGACTTCTTTTGCTGTGTGCTTCTTCTGTAGCATCAGAGCTAGTGACTCTGACACTGAGACGATTATTTGGGTTTTTGCCTGTCCTTCTCTGGCAAGATACTTCTCCAGCTTCTCCTCAGCCTTCTCTATCTGAGTTTCCTCAGCTTCTGTGAGAATATGGCCTGGGGGCATGACTGGAGGATCAGGAGGTCGAATGGCTCTCCCTTCTATATGCCTGAGTAGATTTTTGGACTCAAAATAACTTGTGAGAGTAGCTCGCCACAGAGGCCAATTACTTCCATCTGTTGCAAGCTTCTCCACACCCAAAAGCTTCTGTGAAGTGTCTGCGGGGCCCATAACCCTTGTTAGCAACTCAGGGGCTATGGCAGGGAAGGTTCGGTAGAGTTCTTAGAAAGATAGAATCAAATGTACTCTCTCAGTGAATTTATTGTCACTGATATATTAATACAATACCTAGAATCAAATGTACTACATGATTTTCAGTCAACATGCTATGAAAATACAAAGAATACTACTCGCCTCTCTCAGTGAATTTATTGTCACTGAGAGAGGAGTACAATCCTGTCTCAGAAGGCATATACGTGCACCTGGCCCTTTAGCGCCCAAGGGCTCGCGCGTCGAAGTCATTTCAAACTCCGCTGGGTGCAGCCGCCTGTGAAAATAGGAATAACAGAATGAAATGGAGAGATAGGGAGTGACCCAAAAATTTCGAAATAATCAGAGAAATGAATGCATGGGACAAGAACAATGTGAGAAAGAATTGGAACACCATACAGTAAATCGAACATATTATGCTTGATTTTGGTGCAGGAGCATAAATGCACCCAACACGGTCCTTGTATGAAGATGTATCGATGCATTGGGGTCCACTCCGGCCATCGTCTGTTAGAAAAGTCACAAAACAAACACTCTGCCATTACCCTTATCCATGAGACGCCCTTCCAGTTCGCCTACCTCGCCGACGCGATCCCGAACACGCCCGCCCTCCGGTGCGCCCTCGACATCAACCCCACATGCCTACTTCTCCAGCGTCACTCTCGGGATCCTCAGCGTTGCCCTCACATCGCTCACGCCCGCAGGCAGCGTGCCCCGTGTGCTCGGGCGTGAGCTGACCCTCAAGGACTGTCCGGAGGCGCTGCGGCTACGAGTGATCGGCGTGTTGCATTTCGCGAATAGAGTGAATAGCTCGCACTGACGAGGTCGGGGACTCGGGACTGGTTGCATTCCAGGCGTATGCGAAGGATTTTGAGGTCCTCCGCACATTAGGCTTGTTCTTTGGCAGGCCTTTCGCGAACAAATGAAATGACGTGGTGGGTCAGTGGCCCGCTTCGCTTCGTGTAGCGATAAATCACGTGATGGCAGTGAGGAACGTGGCCCACTGATATAATCTATGCACAACCTAATAGAGAGTATATGTTGGCTAATATTTATTAAGTCGATAATAAAATATTATCATCCTATAAGTTAAGCGCTAAAAACGCTAACATTTCCTAAAGTGAGCACTAATTAGTCGGAACAATGTACGCGTTCTTCGACACATGTGTCTCTTCTCTCCCTCATGCCTATCAACACATCCAAGAAACATCTCTGGTGCCCTGAGACTACTTAAGTAACACCTCCCTGAGGATATCCAGAAGTGTGGTGGCCGTCCTTTCCTGGATCGCGAGAGCCCTGTCCTGCCGTTCCAGCAGATTTGCATGGAAGATTTCTGTCACCTTCTCACTCTGCTCATCCCGCTCATCTTTTCTCTTGAGCAGCTTGACCATCCTTGCCATGTCACGTGCTGAATGGACATGACTCGTCCACTCGCTGCTCTCGGCGCTGGAATCACTGGATTCACCATGATCCCGCTCATATTTTTTCTCGAGCAGCTTGACCATCCTTGCCATGACATGTGCTGAATGGACATGACTCATGCTTGTGAGTCGCGTCCACTCATTGCTCTCGGCGCTAGAATCACTGGATTCACCATGCTCAACCTTGTCATGCTGATTCCCCTTGTTGTGTGTGGTAAATTTTTCACACGCCTTGCGCGTTTTTGACGCCAGAGCAACGGCTGGGCTGGAGGGTGGCGTGGAGGGGTGAGAAAAGGTGGGTGTGCTAAGTGGTTGTGATCTGTTGGTGGTGTCCGTGAGATGGAATGGATTGATCACAGCATCAGCAGTCGAGGGAGGGATAGGGTTCATCATTGTCGCATTCTTAATGTAGTCCTGGAGCGGACGCGTGTGGTGGATACAAGTGGACGCGTTCTGAGATAGAAAATTCTCACGCTGAGTCAGTAATTTTTAGCTACGCCGGAATATTCCGACCTAATAATTATTAGCATATACTCTCTAATAATGTCACTTGATATCCCATTTCGGTCCCCAACATACCTTTTGTGTCCCCTTGTTTTACCACTAGTGTCCTTGAAAAATTGCTTTTGTGTCAAGTCCACTATTCTATTTCTGTCCCTGTGCAACTCCAATTCTGTCACACTGTGGATGAGTTTCTGTCACACCGCTATCACATTTCTGTCCCGACTTTTAGCTGCTACCCAGCCGCTGCGTCAAATTCTATATATGCGGGCTCAGTCTCATCCCTAAAACCAGGAGGGTTCGGGATAATTGTCAGACCCTAGGGAGGTGACCTGGTTGGTGAGTAAATTAGCTATTTCTCAATACTTTGATCTCAGAGTTGCATCACTCTAATTGTGACCAAAAGACCTTCAATCCAACCCAAGAATTTTCGTAAGCAAATCCGATTGTTCTCAGGCCTGAATTTCTGGCCATCCCTGCCCTGGCATGTTTCTCTCTGATGATGTCATGGGCCTCCCTGTGGCAACGTCCGCCAGGAGGCAACGCGCGGCCTTATCAATAGCTGGAGGCCGTCAAAGTGTTTTCCAAGGTGAGTACCCTCTTGCATCATCCTAATTGCACCAGAGGCTCATTTTGTCTGTAGCTGTGTTGGCAGCCTATATGGACGCACTAGAAAACGAAGTGTACAGCCTCAAATGCAGGCATGAGTCATCCTTGGACGTGTTTGTCCTTGACCTGACGCTCAGTGGGACAGTGTAAGAGAAGACGCCATTTCCGTGTCTTCTGAAGATCACAATGATCGAGTTCCTACAATGTCCACATGCAAAATTTCACGCCAGCAGGCTCCACGTAAAACTCCTCCCTCAAACGACAGTACCACCAAAGTCATGGCGGAACTCGAGCCCGCGAATCTCCCCCCACTGCCTCCGTCCCCGATACCGTCAGCAGTCTCGCATGTAGTTTCTGCGATTGGACGTGATACAACTGCCTTAGTGCAAGAAGTCAGGCAGCACCAACGAAGCATGGCAGTTGAGGGTCACCAACTGCTCGAAAATACTCAGGGGGTATGTTAAATCATCTACGTAGCTTTTTGACACGATGACTCAATTTATGTGCTTGTCTACCTTAATTGACCACGCACCATTGATTCCAGCATGTGGACAATGGCTGCATCTTGCATGAGAACAATGGGGTTCACTGTTCATATAACATGTCAGACTGCATTTCATCTTTCTCTCCAGAACTAAGAACCGTGCTCAGATGTCCCAGAGAGAACGAGGGCGCAGAGGGCCAGGGCACCCTGCGCTGAAACGGTATCCGTGTGGACGTCAGTCAAGACTGAAATCCACTGAAATCCCGGCTTCTCCTCAGTCTTCTACTCTGACACCCTGTGAGTTCAATCAATGGACAAATAGTAATACTAAATTGACACGGCCATCGAACCCCTGCCATAATATATTATGCACAACCATGCAAGATAGAAGCTGCAAACATGAATCACAGGTACTTGGTGGTGTTGTTTATCACAGCGAGAATAGAATAAATAGTTCTGGTTGCATTGTTGTCTGTGCCACCGTGCACGTGACCCACCAACGGTCAGGAAAGCGTCACGACCTCCTGGTACGTACAATGGAGGTATCACGGTTTGGACATTTTTCTGAGTATCTACAGGCTCATAGCTTCTAAACAAGACCTGTTGATAGAATTTGAGCCAGTGTGAAAGGAGCTACTAATACTCTCGACAGTCTGTCTATTGCACAGGACAGACGCACGATGTCGGCGACCGAAATGCGATATGAAATGACATTATTCATTTTAGCATAATCTATTTATTCTTCTAAATTCTATGTTTCTGCTACCAATAGATATTAGCTCAACTGAATGGTGCCTAATATTTTCAATTCAGTTGAGCCAATATATATAGGTAGCAAAAGCACTATCAATTGACTCACTCCCAGGACCGACGCCATGGTAAACCGCTTCCGCTGCTCCCGGCTTGGAAATCGATCCTTGGGTGGCACTAACTGTGACTTCGTAGTTCTGAATCATAGTGCCTTCAAGTTTGTGCCTTGTCTCGAGGAAATGGGGCTAAGTAATTTCAGTAGACTTCTCAAAACTGTCTCGATGACATCTCAGCTGCAGCATCACCCTTGATCGTAAGATTCGTAATGTGAAGTTTCTTCTTGGGCAGCCTGAGACCTCATATATTGGAGATCCGCCAGCGAATGCCATGGACTATATTTTTCCTGTCTAAGCTTTACGCCAACACCATTACCATTAAGCTCAACCTCAGATAAGTGCTTGACGATGGAATTCAGCTTGGCGACACTGGTTTCCGCAGGTGTGCGACTCCCAAGCAGGGTATGTTTCAATGATGTAACTAATTACCATCTACCCGCAGAACGGATTGTCAACGCTTCCTGTTTTGCCTCCCTTGCCTTTCTTTTGTATGACCATGGTGAAATTCTTGCAGCTAATACTGAGCAAGACGGCTAACTATGATTAAAGTTCTTACCTTTGACACCGAGGTACGTCAGTCACAAGTTGACAGTCATCGAACTCTTACGCAATTATACGCAGATACGACTTGTATGGAATTACCCAGGACACACATTTGGAAAAGGGCTATTCCTATTCGTAGAACTTTCCACTTTCTCAGCTGGGCCAGGACGAGGCTGACAGCGCCTTTCATAGAACCGGTATTTTGGACCGTTTACCCTTATCCTGTATATCTCAAGTGAAGTCGCTTCTTTCCAAACTGTCATATTTTTAATCCCTTCAAAAAGTGTACACATGGCCGTTTGTTTCGCTGAAGGTGCGCTCGTATAGACATGGTACACACGTGGGCCACTGATTCCCCTTCAGTTGTATGTTCTCACTGCTGCCGGACAAGAACTCTTTACTCACAGACCCTCCGTTTCGGCAGCTGCACCGATTATCACTGGGTGGAAATCGTATCGTAAGTCCAGGGTGCAAATTTTTGATCTTCAGTTGCCTTTCCTGAGTTGTTAACAGGGAGGTTATCGCTATAGTTACCTCGCAAAGTAAGTACAAGTCTGGTAGGATGTTGCAATGTTCATATTTGATGAGCAGGTATCCTGATGACTCGCGTACATATCTTCTCTTTGCTTCAATTATCGGGCATTCTCTTATAACGGTACATCCCCCACAGCTATACGCTGTTTATGAACGCAATATAAAGCTGCTAGTATTGTTTGGCATACTATTTGTTGCCGAATTTTCTGGCTCCCTTGCTGTTGTAGATACGGGCTTTCCACAAAGTATATTGCGACTACAATTGTGACCTTTCTATGGCAGTTTTTGTCTGACTAACTCTCCAGGTATTCCTGGGCCACCATGGATATGGGCGGGTTGCTACGTTGGTCCTCAGCCACCACTATACTTCCTCACCTGGATCCCGCCACTCATCTGTGAAAGTATTCTGTGTTTTTTGATGCTGTACAAGGCCTGGACCAAGTACAAAAACAACTGCGATTCCTCGCTGCTACGCCTGATTATACGTGATAGGTGTGTTCCGACCCTCCATTCGTGTGGGTAGAGAGACTAATACAGACCAGTGTACTCTATTTTTTAACGTAAGTACTAGATCGCCTTGACATATATGAGGCTGCTTGAACCAGGTCTGCAGCATGTTTGCCATTTTTCTCATAAATTGTCTGGCCTGGGCCCTCGCCTCTCAAAATTACCTACAGGTTGCTCTCTGGTGTGTGTCAGGACTCGTGAAGTACTGGCTACGTATACCAGCACCTTATTTACAGGTGGTCTATTGCCCTCCCATGCTCATTGTGTAGTCGACTTCTGCTCAACATGCGCGAACGTATCTATGTTTCAGAAAATGCCCAGAGAGCCTCGAACTTCACGGGAATAGGGAGTTTCAGAGTGGTGGTGCCATCTGGGCTATCTGTGGAATCGGATTGAAGTTATGTATATTATGTATAGGCACCACTGTGATTGAGTTTCCTGTGGACGATGTCGTGGCTCACCTCCAACCACTGACTCCTCAAGTGACAAGTTATGGGATACGGGTCGTGGGTCATACTGTGATTAACTAGCTGGACTCAGACAGTCCCCCAGGTTTAAACAATGATCTTTAGAAAATGTACAGTATTGCGTGCAAATCGTAAGTCACCCTCCGGATAGATCCGACTTTCCACTGCAATGCCTGTCATCATCAAGTCATCGTGTGCTTCTGTCGGACCTCGCACGAATCTCTGACTTTTATCCAGCTACGAGAAATCCATCAGTGGATCTAGGATGAGTGATCGCTAATATAGCCACGGCACTGATTCGGACGAGAGTTCAAGAACATCACTGGTCTGATGCCCTCTCGGACGATATATGTACTGAGATGTCTGGAATTTTGTGTATACACGAGCACTCCGTCACGGTACACCAGCTTCTTAGCGATCCTTGTCAAGAAATACAGGGCACGTTATATCATTAATATTAGGGAGGCGCAACGTGAGGGCCTTTCCCATCTCCGAGTCGAGTGCCACATGCAGTTGCGGTGGGTGGTCCCGGTTGCCACACGGTGCACTTTCGAGTACAAGAAGTTATGGAAACCAAAGCGCGTGCTACACAACTGTATTTCGCCGACACTAAGTATAACCGGACTGTAATAGTCCAGCTTCCAGCTTTCGCTAAATTTACATAATCTTTACAGTAAATATAAAAACCTACAGTAATATAAAAACATCCCGTATTGCAATGTAACTATCAACCTTCGACTAGACATGGAGAGCGCTCGAGCTATACTGACGTACATTGGCACTCGGATAATACAAATTTGTAACTCGCGTGCCTCCTGCGCCGCGGAGCCAGATCCGATAATAACGCGCCGGCTTCTCGCCCACGACTACCGTCGTCAGTGAGTATGCCTCCTCGACCCACCAAAAAGAGGCGTTCAAAGCGCAGACACAATGCTGAAGACGAGGGTCTGCTGGATCTCCACATTCCTCCGTCTATGGACATGGGCGTCGCCCAGACCATGACCTCCATCGCGCAGATGGAGCGCTGCATCGCCAGAATACTTCTGCTGCGTTATCAGCACGACATTGCTCGCCTCTTTTCCACACGGATACACAACATAGCCCTCGTCTACATCCCTAAGCTCATCCACAACTGTGTCGCGTTGTCCGGCCCAGCGTGGGTGGCAAATAACGCCGATTCCGAAGAGCTCAGGGACTTTTTCAGAGCCGCACTCGCAATGGATCTCAGGCAGAGCGGAGAGCGTGTAGCTACCAAGTCGGTCTTATGGTCGTATACTGCCATACGCCATTTTGTGAGTGTGCCGGCGCCTGCCTCGCCCCAGCGCTGAAACGTTCGCAGGCCATCTCCCACAACATTCATATATGCGACAACGTGGCCTCCATTCTCTACGTCTTCTTCCCTTCTACCCATATCTCAAGGCTCACCTCCAATCGCTCGAAGCCGCCCCACCGCCTACATTTCATCGACCGCCTCTTCTCGGCTCCCTCATTCCCGGCCTCGAGCTCTTGGAACGGCACTGCCTTGTCCGGGATAAGACAAGAAAGCATCCGGCGTGGGATGACTGGCGAATGAAACTCAAACTGGGTTATGAGCGCCTGGTCGACACCCTTTGGCGCACGGCCCGCGAGTTCGACGTGCGCGGCTACGGGCTGGTCCTGCGCGAGAAGCTCACCACCAAATGGTGCGACTGTGGCTGCTCGACAGACCATCTTGGTGAGGTCTGCGAACGCACCGTGCGGGAGGACGAGGAGGAAGCGGGAAAGCGGGCCGGAAAGGAGCGCGAGTGGGATGGGCGGGGCTCGGGCGTCTGGGGCTGGGAAACCGAAGAGGAAGAGGACGTATGGGAGTGTCGGCTGGACTTTGGTGGCCTCGAGGCCGACGAGTGCGATGGTGTCGATGACATGTCCATCGGTGAGCTTATGGAGTGGCGCTATATCAAGGCCGAGCGTGCCAAAGAAAAAGTACGTCAACTCGCCTATGGTGCGAGCGACCTGCCATTTATCCGCCATACCCTAGGGCAACGACGCCTTCAAAAAGCAGGATTTTGAGCTTGCCATTCGGCATTATATACACGCGCACGAGATCGAACCCGAACTCCCGCACTATCAACTGAATCTCGCCGCGGCACATCTAAAGCTTGAAAAGTGCGTGTCGCACGGGTGTCTAGACCTGTATCGGCATCAGTCTGACTCGTTTTGTGCCAGCTGGAGCGCCGCTGAGCGCGCTTGCACGCTTGCCCTTGGGCAGCATAAAAGCGGCAAAGGTTATTGGCGCCGTGCGAAGGCACGTAAGATGCTAAGACGTCCAGAGGACGCAGCTCGAGGTGCGCTGTGCGCTGTATCTCCGGCCTCAACGGCCCGTTCATACGCCACCCGCAGATCTAAGAATGATGCTGCGACTGCAACCGAATAACGCGGAGGCACTCGCTGAACTCTCCTCTCTCGTCTCACCGCAGCATCCCGGACCTGGTTGTTCCACCCACGCGTCCTCGTCCTCCCCATCCTCGTCCTCCTCATCGCACTTACTACATATACACCCAGCACCCCCAGATAAACATCGAAGGCCGTCGTTACCCTTTTCCCTGCACGATGTCGACCAGCGCAAGCTGAAGATCGTTTCGCTTCCACTCGAGCTTCCCGTGCCTAGAATGGAGTCGCTAAATTATCCTAGCTGGGATCGGTTCGAAGTCCGGCGCGTCGATTGAGTTCTGGTGGACCCCACTATAGTGATGCCATGATGGTGATGCTGATAATAATATTCCTGGACCCGACTATTTCCAGCTTGTGTACGTTTTGTATGCTGTTGGCATACTGATTGCTCTTCTTTGTATGCCCTCGTGGCTCTTATGTTTTCCGTCTCAACGCAAGTCTCTCCGCTGTCTTTATACATTATTACGCATCGAGTCACCCATCGTCACCACTGTTTATTGAATTGCTGCTTCTCAATGTCCAACAGCGTGGTTGATTGTGAAATCATGCACGTTCTCAATCATCTCATGGACGGTTAATATCTTTATGCGCACCGATGAGTAAGATAAAATTATGGCGTGGGACCATGTATTCTAAGTGACGCGGAATGATTCGATGAACTAGTACGGCCTTCACCGGGAAGCGTATCATGAGGGTCAGGACCAAACAAAGGGGGTATTTTCTCCATCTCTTCTGCTAAACCGGCCCGGCCCCATCGATGCCATCACCTAAGCCTCCAGACTAATGCGAAAGATCCGAGAGTACTTATATTTTCAGTGTCCCTCAAGCATCCATGATATACATACTGCTTCCCCACCCATCTTCGCTCCGCGCGCTGAGCGGACTCTTCATCATCGAACTCCTCAACATGTCCTCCAGGCGGGCCGTCAGCCGCTGGTTCTCCCGACGGGTCTCCTCCAACTCGCGCTCCACTCGGCACTGGTCTACCCTCCCCGCCATCATATGGCTCAAAATTTTCTCGCGCTCATCCTCGACGCGGCGCAGCGCGCGGTACACCTCTTTTATTTGCTCCTGAAGCTGCTTCTCGGGGAGGCCCTCGTGGATGATCGGCATCTCGGAGGGCGACGTGCACAGCTGAATGCCGGAGAGCTTCTTCCTGGCAGCGGGCGACATGGGGGAGACGACGCTGGGGGCATGAGCGTGACGAGGCGGCTGCGTACGGGTGGGACGCCGCTTCTCGTGTCTGCAGCGCGGTGACTGCAGCACGTCTTCGTCTTCCTCATCTGGGAACGAGCGCTGCGGTGTGCTTCGCCGCTGACACGGTAGCAGCGCCGGCCGGCATGAGCCAAGGGTGTCGATGGACAGGGTCGCCCGATGGGACCTGGCCTTGCGGTGCGGGATCGCCGGGCGGACGAGAGGCTCGGAATCCTCAGGAGGGATGGGTGTGGCGACGCGTTTTTCGGTTTTGGTCGTGATGCGTGTGGGCTGGGAGAAACCGAATGGACTATGTGGGGAGGTATGAGCTAACGAGTGGCACTGGGACAGCGTATTCGTCTTACCGTAGAGCAGCGGAATGAGCCATGATGAATTAAACTGAAGGAGAGTGTGGGGTCCAACGTGTCGATATGGTTCGGCGTTATGAACAAGAGTCCCACCAGGGGTCGAAAGTCGTAAAGCTTAAAGGACAGGGAGCGAGCGAGGCTGTGAGTGATGTGCACTCCTGCTCTGGGGTCTGCCCTGCAGCTGGCGTCCTTTTGGCGTTTCCGCCAGCTTTTATGTTCCCATTTGAGACAAGTTGTTTATGGACCCGGAACGGAAAGATAAGTCGGGGGCCCGCCGACATAATCCAGGATATAATAAGCTACGCGTCGCCCAATATGGCCTATCACAACAAGGAGCGGTCGGGCGTATCAGCCACATTGCCGGAACTGCTACAGCAGATCAGGTTAACAATAGTGATTTGAGACTCCGCGCGAGCTTGGCGCTTCGGTCATTCAACACGATCATCCTCAGAATCAGGTTTCACTTATTGCTGGGTGGGAACGCAATTTCGGCTAGTGCATTCTTATGTTATTTTCTCCTGGAACAATAAGGGTTCTGGCCAGGGATTAGTTTATGTGACTATGCCTACCTTCTGATACCGATTCGACACCCTTGGAAATCATCAGTCCACCATTTGATGTCTGGCATGTGGAACATTAAAGCTTCCCCATATGCGCCACACCCGCCAAGACAATTATCCACCAGTATGTCTCATCATTTACGGGGTTGGAACATGAATGCCGTGGATTGTGGCCCAAAGCTGTTCGGAACAGCTTTGGACCACAATCCACGGTTCCACACATTTTGTCAGGTGCATGCGGAGTAAACTTTCCGACATGGCAGACCACATGGTTATAGTGCCATGTGTAAGGGCCGGGTATCACCGTTGTATATGATCAGCCTCGATCATACAAATTTCAAAGGCCCACAATAATCTAAGACAATGCATCGATGTACGTACATCTGAACTCATACTGAACCAATAACCTTCTGACTACGTATCGAGAGGCTAACAAACTTTGAGGTCGCGCAGCCGGCACTGTGAATGGGTTCACGTATGCTACATATACATATGGGAGCTATGGAGTTGCAGGTATGGTCCTCAGCAGATGGTTACCTTGTTTACATCAACATATGATTCTTCGCTTATTGACAGCTCTACAATTACTATCGGCATGAAAAAAAAAAGAATGCTAGCGCAGGGGACGTGTGCAATCTGGCCTACGCTTATCTATCACTAGGTATATGATATAACCGTGTATGGGTGTGTCGATCCATATTAGGGCTGGAAAAGTTTGACAGCCTCCTGGACAATGTTTTGGAATACGTCGTCGCTCCCACACACACTGGAACCGAAACATTGCGCCTTTTCCGCCATATCTTCCCACAAGTCAATATGGTGAACGAGGTTTTTCGTGCAATACGCAACTGCGATCGCTGTCGCCCATACGGATTCGTTTTTTTCCCCGTATGCCATCGAGGGAGTCACCTCGCGGAGTCGCGACTCGGGAATATTCACAAGCGAGGACAGCTCCCCTGATATTCCAGAGAAGGAACCGTCGAATGATTGCAATGTGACAACTTCCAGAACGGCTCCTGGGATTAATTGATCATGCGTCGCTGGGAACACCGAAAAAGGTCCTTGTCTTCGTCCTTCGGGTGGAGTTTTCGAGAATACAAATGACTTCAATGACTTCAGCCACGAACCGGCGATCATGATGATCGTGGTATATCGAGGCAGATGTGAAGATGTGAAAATCATCGGACTGCCCCCCCGAGGGTTGGGAACACAAATGACCTCCGCCACGGGCACCGATTCTGGGGAAGGATTGTAGGCAAAGAAGTCGAACAGCCCTGTTGCTTTTCCATCGGAGGACTGTCTAAACGCCCCGGGCATCCGACTAGCGGGGCTCTGGGTTTGTCTTTCTTCAGGGTCCGAAGTGCCACCAGTCTTGGAGTTGGAGCCATTTCCGGCACCGGTCTGGGAATGAGGGCCCTGTGTGCCATTTGTATGGCCACCTCTCGACCCCTGGTCGTGAGATGTGGGTCCGCCCGTTGTGCTGTCCCCTTGCGAATTCTGGTGACGACCATCCTTTGACTGGAGGTCTCGATGATTATTGTTCCTATGCTTCCGGGGCAGCTTGGGAGTGGCAACCGCGACGAACGCTGTGTGTGAGCTTGCTACCTGATACTGTGTACCAAGGTCGACGATGTATCTCTTCACGATAGCTCGTCTGGTTTCGGGACTCGGTGTAACCGATTCCTGCAACTCGGGCGGTTGCGTATCACCTCCCTCAACGTCCTGGATGAGCATGTGTGCGGAAAGCGTATGAATTAGCGGAGGGATCTCTCTGGTCCCCCCCAATGCATCTGCTAGACTTGATGGAGCGTGGTGCGATATTGGTGCGACAGGCACGTTGTAATTCAACGTGGTTCCGTTTGTCAGGTGCAACCTTAGGGTTACTACTCTCGGCACCTGTTCACCTGGAACAATGGCTGTGAGGAGGAGCCTCATTCCTGGTGAGAGAGCTGGAATTCGGTGTGGTGCTTGCCGAACTTCAACGTCGTCCGTAAGAAAACCAATAAGAAGATTTCAGGATATAATATGTCCATACCTTGACTGGGAGCACCCCAGTCAACGCTCATGTCCCTGACTTTGGGGGCCTGCATGGCGTTCATCAACCGCTTGGCTTTGAAAGCCAAGGGTTCACCTTCCACTGTCATCATGCATGATCCATTGCCAGCTGTAGCAAGTCCCTGACATAATGCCGTGGATGCACCACTACCAATTCCGAGCGTAAATATGCGCAGAGGAGCCGCGCCAGATTGAGCATCCGAGACAGCTTGGCGGACACAATCTATCGCCACGTTCGTCTCCCTCATCTCCCCAGGGGGATCGACCTTGGAAGGCCTGAGTTCAGTATATATATAGCCCATGATTTCTGAGAACTCACGCAGCCATCCGTAAGCACGAATATGCAGGTGGGCATATCCCGTTTCCTCGACCCGAAAACTTCAACTAGTGCAGGAAGTAACTCCGTTCCTCCCATGTAAGCGTCCATGCTATCTATGCGATCCGCCTGTAAAGTGTAAACGTCAAGCCGACGATAAAGGCTCATGGTAGAAGTATCGTACCGCCTCACGGAGAGTAGCATCCGTGTATTCGCGACTCTCACACCACATCGGTTGAACTATCGTCCCGAAGCTGTATATATTGAACATCGATTGGGTGGGCGGTAGCTGAGTCAAAAGCAGTTTCAAAGCTTGTTTTGCCATCTCAATTCTATGTCCTTCCATGCTTAAAGACCTGTCAATCAGAAATATATAATCCTGTGCTGGTGGGCTCCTCAAGTCAAACCGAGGAATAATTGTCAATGCCAGAGCCGTCGTTGGGCCAGCAACGGAACGTAGTGAGTTTTCTTTGTGAGACAGACATTCTGCGAAGCAGCGGGGCCTGCCAAGTCCGAAGGCATGCACGGTTAGCAAGAAATCTTTCCCAAAGTCGGAATACTCTGAAACAAATTGTTTACGGACAAAATGGCGAGAGTGACCTGGCCCTGGGGTGGAGGCAGGAAGATCCTTAAAAGGATTATGGTTAGATGTGACACCAAAGATGTCACCAGGCATCTCTATGTCGACAGTGATGCTCAGAGGCCCGCTTTGGGTCGTATCGTGATCTAGGAAGGAGTTCGGTGGTGCACCATACCGAGGGCGAACATGCGATTGAAGCTGAAACCGAACAGTGTCAATTTGGTCATCCTCGGACATGTCTACGACATACTGAAAAGAACAGATAAGGCGGCTTGTTAGGGTAAGAAAAGGGCAGCTCACTGAAAGCAAAACTGTGACATCGGTATCAGGTGGCATTGAGCCTATGGACACAACAAACACTAAATGGAAGGAAAACATTGAGCTATTCTTAAATTTGAAAACCCTTTTATAATCCAGGAATTGTCTCTGATGAGAGTCCAAAATGTCCGGAAAAGGGTGGCACCTATCATATTGGAAGAAAGACTCATACCGTCTTGGCGAAATTGCTCGAGAAGACCAGTCAACCATCCCTTGTTGCGGGCTTCCTGATAATCTTCTTGCGCTTGGGAAAGCTCCTTTACGATTCCTTTGAGCCGGGTCCCATTGGTGGTTTTCATTTCAAAGCTGCATACTGCGGCGCGTGCTGGCACTGGGAATACGTAGTAGGTCTCGGAAAGTATATCAGATCCGTGGTGCTGGTACACTTGGCGTAGGAAGACGCGGGCAGAAACGTCGACAATGAAGATATGAACGTCGAGTGACTTTAGTGGTAGGCATATCGCGTCACTCTGGTCCGAGGGGGATACGATGCCTGAGAAGTCAGATGAAGGGAGTGCCATCCAATGTTTAACTAAGGATACAGCTCGAGCGCTTTAAAAGTCGACTGGGTTGAGGGGGTAACCCTATGGCATGTCATTTTGGGTAATGGATTACAGGCTGCAAGCGGTCTGGATCCATCGATGAGTGAGAGGAACCTTCTGATTTCATGATCAACTCTAGGAGGGCTATAGTCTATAGCTGAGGGTCTGGCTGAGAAAAGGCATGCGCATAACGTGTGGTAGGACGTTGCAAGTATAGTGTGGTAGATTTTGACTCATTGCCAAGTAAACAGAACAAAGAGAGGTTAGCCGTGATAATATCCTTGACTGTGCATTCGGAAATTTGGACGAGGACGTTAGCATTCACAGTGAGCAACAGGGTTACGGTTCCCTTATTAGGTAAAATAGCTTGTGGCTATGGCAGATATATACAACCAAACAAGTACAAAGCCATTTCAAATCCTAAGAAAAATCCCATATTGTTAGGTTCTCTCTGGTGGTCTCCGTTGTCATGAACGTCACTGTCTCAGCCCGTGGAAAGCCCCCCAAAATCGCAAGATCTCTGCCCATTTCCTTGGAACTGCCAAAACAGGACGCGACAGTTGGAGATGTCAAGCGAGCAATTGCGAAGAAGTTCCCCAAGGTAGGTCTCCACAACGCTACCTTTTAAAGATACCCGTGGCAACAGTTTGTGTAGTTTCACCCCGATCGCCAAAAGCTCTCCTTGAAAAGCGACAATACTAACAAGGCTCTGGATGAGCAGACCACGCTCACCAAGCTTGGTATAACCACTGGTGGAGAGCTGGTAGTCAAAGATTTGGGTCCTCAAATTAGTTGGAAGCTTGTGTTTCTGGTAGAGTACGTGAGTATGTAGTCTACTCTTCAATTGCATCCCCAACTCATCGTGTCGTGGCTGGGTTGGTGAAGGCTGGACCTTTGATCATCCATCCGCTGTTTTACCACTTCCCTGCTATATTCTACGGCAGAAATTTTGAACACAGTCAACTTCAAAAGTTGGTTCAATGCCTGTATGCTGCCGTATCTGTGCTGATACTACCGCTTAGGTTCACCTATGCGATGGTTATGGCGCATTTCGTCAAACGGGAGCTGGAGACTTTATTGTTGGTGCTCTGCCATACGTTCACCGCCCTTGCCTAATTCTCCTATCAGTGTCCATCGCTTCTCACATGCAACGATGCCTTTCAGCAACATATTTAAGAAGTACGCGCTCAGATTTTCTGTTGCCTTCCTATTCACATCGTTTTCTCGTCACGTAGTTCCGCGCATTATCACCTTGGAAGTGGTGAATATCATCTGTACTGATATACAGACCAGGAACACCTCGTGCTGACAGTTTGTCCACTGACAGGACTAGCACTTGCGTGGGCAATATACACACCGGCATATAGCTCACGGAAATTAGCAGGGACGATACGTGACAACACTAATTTCATTTGGGCTATGACCGGATTCTGGGCGGTAAGTCGCCCGGTTCCGTTCTATGTCTCATATCCTTGCCACTTATTCGCCCCCGCTGAAACCGTATACTACCTGTCATATAGCTTGCCGAAATATTCAACTTGCAGTCCCACATCGCTTTACGCAACTTACGTCCTCCAGGCACAACGACACGAGCAATCCCAAGAGGTTTTGGTTTCAATCTCGTGTCATGCCCAAATTATTTGTGGGAAATATTAAGTTGGACAGCGATTGCCATCATGACCAATAACGTTTTTGGTGCGTTCTATATTACCTGACAATTTACGTGGACATCATAATCATGCTGTGCTCTCGACTGCGTTCTTCCTTGAGCGTACGCATTCCTCGCTCTTTCGACCGGTCAAATGTTCCTCTGGGCCCTCAAAAAGCACCGCGCCTACAAACGTGAATTCGGGAAGGAATATCCAAGGGAAAGAAAGGCTCTGTTTCCTTTCTTCATATAAAGTATGCCCAGTCACATGTGCAAATCTCACATTCCTTCTGATTTTTATGACAGAGGGTGACTTTAAGAACTTTGCGAGTAGTTGAGCCTGCAATCCTTATTATGTTACATACGCGCGGTGTCTCAGGGGATAAATATGGCAAACTCACCGGTGGGTCCCATGGGATCTGTGTCAGTATGTGTGTGCATGCTATTCGTCAGTCCGCCCGCCACTATGTTTCCTTCTGCAACGAAGAGAAGTTTTTCTATCCAAGAACTACTGCCATTCATGGGATTAAATTTGCAGCTTTCAAGGCCTCTATCGTTGGAGTTGAGTTCACGGTGACAAACCAAATCATAACGTGTTGTATTGCTCATCATAACGGGTATCATTCTCTGCTACCCAAGGAATTTTACATTCACCCCCTACCCATCCAATTGACCTTTATTCCATCAGACCTTTCATGCCGTATTCGCGTCCTTGCCCGGACGTAGGTTGATTATGCCGAGTGCATTCGCTGTCAATGTCGCCGCTCTCCTGACTTTCCTCGGATACCTCTGTGCGCTCTTGTCCTTGGGGCTGTCAGGCGGTTTCGCACCAGTAGCAGAGATAGAAACTACTGGAACGCCCCACAGGTTGTCAGCGACATTCTGCGGTGACTCCTTTCCGCCCTCAGTAGCTTCTCGGGCATATTCGCGCAGTGACATCACTGAGGTGTTGCTATGGTCTGGGATAGACGGTTGAACACGACCAGTGACTGCTGATGAGTAACTGCAGATGGCCACTGACCGCTGTGTCCTGCGCTGCTGCCGTCTATATCATCTTCCTTTCCATCGTTTCCGTCCTTTCCGCCCTCAGTAGCTTCTCGGGCATATTCGCGCAGTGACATCACTGAGATGTTGATATGGTCTGGGATAGACGGTTGAACACGACCAGTGACTGCTGATGAGTAACTGCAGATGACCACTGACCGCTGTATCCTGCGCTGCTGCCGTCTATATCATCTTCCTTTCCATCGTCTCCGTCTGCTTGTGGCATCTTTCCAGCCCATTTCATCCTCCCACCATAGAATGATCCTGGTTCTCCTAGCCACAAATCGTCCCCTTCGCGAAAGGTGTACCTTTCGGTATCAGCATCGTAACCGACGCGTTTCATCCCCGGGGGAAGATGTGAGGCATCCTGTGCCAACACATGCGTAACGTTGGTAAGACGTGCAATTTCCGATACAAAGGTCGTGACGATGTTACGCACATCGTCTTCATAGCGATTAGTAAGTGCGCCCATCTGAATCGTTGCTTGAAGGGAAGGAAGGTGAGAGGAACGATATGAAGTAATGAAAATATAGGGCTCTTTTTATCTCTTCCCGCGCATGCTTCAACTGCATGGTAGTGACGACATTGGTCACGTGACGTCGAGGAGTAGTGTTGCCTTTTCGTGATTAACGTTGTGTACTGTCGTGATCGATCATAATGAAACTAGTCAAACACTAATCCTCGGATAGCCTGAAATATCACCAGAAAGGAGAGAATGAAATCCTTCGATTGGAATACCTTCCTGACGTCGAAACGTCCGGAGTAGGTGCCGATTTGTTGAGTTGCGTTTTGTGTATCATGATAGATCATAGCGATACACGGTTCTCAGAGAAAATCGCAGTTACTCCAATTGCAGGGGCCCGGTAACAGATCATAATCGTGTATTGGGTACGAGTTTTAGACTAAACCCACAGATCGCCTGAAATATCACCAAACAGGAGAGAGCGAAGTCCTTCGATTGGAAGAGGTGTCAGTTGTGAGAGAGATATGAGACATGCTTGGAAGTCTTCCTCGTCGAGAGTCTTCTCTAAATACAGATATCCATAGAATGATGCGACTCTGACCAGGAAGCTGTATGGTTTTGAGCCAACTTTGTGAGGCTAGCCGAAAATGCGTTAAAGCATTACAGTAAAAGGAAAGGAAAATATACACATACTGGAGTACACCACCACTGGTTGAAGGTGGAAGTGAAAGTCCGACGAATCAGCAATCGATATGGCTCCGTACAGTCGGGCCTGCCAGCCTCCGGTCTAACCACCGCATCAACCACCTTGGAGAGAAAATACCTGCAAAATCTGGTAATATTACAGGGATCATGCCAAGTCGCACCGCGTTCTAATATGGATTCGATGATGATAGCGATGGTCCCGATAGGGTCCTCCGCGTAAAGCCGAAGTAGTTCGCTACACACTTGTAGTTGCTTTCGAAATGTGCCGTCCAAGGAATCCAGCTGAGATCCAACGCAATTGGACAGATATACCTTTGGAAGAAGTGGGAGACTGGGAGGGTAGTACGTCGCATGCCACACAAGATGACGGACTGAGCAGTACGAGTAACCCGAGAGATGCGAGGCTAGTTTGGGCGGTATCCCAGTGTGATTCAAAGAGGGCGTTCTCGAGCACAGAGCCTCATCGGAAGTTTCCCGATAGCTGGGTAATTGACGAGGCGCACTGAGCGGGCTGGAAACAGGTTCCTCCATGTCTTGATGTCGCAGTCCAATCCGCTCATGGGTTCTGCTAGGTAGGAAAGCAGTGTCTGGGGAGGCAATACGGCTCTGGTAGAGCTGTTTATTTCTTGATTCTGTGTCTACGCTGGGAAGTGGGGGGTTATACAGGCCGGCCGGGGTCTCATGTGATCCGGGGAATTCAGTACCCCACCCTGTGCCAGCGGGCCCACATCGGGAAATGATAGGACCTGGAGCGGACTGCACTGGCGACGGTGTCATGAAGGCGGCTGACACCAGGGGTTCACATTGGTCACCACAGAGGTGTGAGGAAGAGGTATATAAGGACGGGTCTGCGTGCAAGAGTGGAAAAAATTGCCCAGCTCGTTGAGGACGAGGAGAGTGGATAAGAATACCACGATCTTCTATGGTAGTGGGTTTGGAATGGATGTGCCGTCCGTGGTCATGATAAGTAAGAGAATCCAAGAGCGTGACTTGGTTAGGAGATGCTCTGCTGAAGTTCTCCATAACGAGGGTTGGCACAGGGCATGCGTCAGATTCCGTGAACCAGTCAGCTCTTATAAGCACTCAGACTGAACAACGTCTTGTGCCACTATATCAGTAGTTGGCGGAGCCCAAGCGTAGTACGCTTTGAACATGGAAGTGGACAACTTGAGCCGCTGCCAATCGATTGGCAACTTAAAGCGACTTTCAGCGGGCTTTCAAAACGCGTACCGCATTCCGCTTCCATACTACTTACTGTCATGCAGGCGTCAGGTAATCGAGCTCGTTTCTTTGCACCACAAGCAGCCAAGGCTCCTGATGCGAGTGGCGTCTCGGCCTCATCTCGTGATGGAAACTCTACCTCTTCAGCATGCTCTAAAGAACCATATTCCATCTCTTCCGAATTTGACTCTGGATCCAACAAGGTGTCCACCACTGCCACGGGATCATTTGCCAAAAACAAACTATCAAATGACGAGTTAGTTCCACATCGCTCGACGTCGGACAGCTCGGAGAGCGAGGCCAGTGCCCAGAGGACGCGTATGCCTGAAACAGAGATGGTCTACAATGCTAACAGGGAAGGACATGGAAGGCTTAATTTGTCTGGATTGATCAAGCACGTCGATACGAACTTTGCGAAAGCTGTTCCCCAAAGCGCGAACATCAAAGAAGTCGTGGAAAACGAAGAACTCGGCATTCGCTCGCCTCGTCAATATCCAGGCTCAAAGTTGATATCCAAAAGCAACACACCCCCTCATCCATCCGCCTATTCTCACTTTATCTCCCCTCCTCCCGTGACCTCCAAAGGCTCTTTTGACATGCCGCCTTCTAACCAGCTCGCACAGCCTTTCAAAATGCCTTCGCACCCAGCTCCGCGTTCCGATATCTCTGCGGAGGATGACTCCAGGACTAAGGAAATGTCTAATACTTCTCACGCTGACACTAGTAACTCGCATATATCCGGCCGTTTACCTGCTAATAGCTCCGACGATTCAATCAAAAGCCTCACCACTGCTTTCAACAGGAAACGTTCTGGTCCCCCAAGAAATACTATTGCTAGATTCCCCAGTCCGGTTTCTCATCATTCGAATAGTAGCAGGAGTGGACGACCCCGATCACCTCATGGTCCCGTTGAAGATGAGCTACTCACAGACAATTCCGGGGCGTTTGGACAGCGTGGTCCGAGGATTGAAAGCCGCAACTTTTCTTCAGGGATTAGCAGCGACGGTGAATTCCAAGAAAACATCTTTCCGGTGTCGGAGCACTATCATGGGTCGGCAGAGGTGCAATACGGGCATCATGGGCCACATGGAAAACGGGGTGAGAAGAGGATCAGCGACGCCAACGTTGATGATGACCGTGTTCCCCTGGGCAAGAGGGCCCGGATAGACGCGTATGATGAGGTCCGTGGTCAGTTTAATAATTTATAAGCTGATTGTGTCTATATGCCATTTCCCTTGGATATGGATTAGCAGTCATTCAACAACGGCTCTAAATCGTCCGTGACTAACTCACCCGAACTTGAACCAAGAGACAACGAGCCATTCAAGGAAGCAGTATCGCACGAGCCCCGTGGCCTTACCATGGAAGAGCATCAATTGAAAATATTTTCTGGACAAGATGTGGACGAGTACGTGGCCGCCCACATGGATCGATATGAAGCAGCCAAAAAGCGTTGGACGGAGTGTTCTGGCGAAGAATGGGAAAGGGGGGCTGACGGTAAATCCCGCGTTCCTTTCCAGTTTCTGTCACGACGTTGAAACGACAGCGTCATACTTACCCTTTGACAGAATTGGTTGACAAGTTCAGCAGAGTTCTCGATTTTGTACGTTCCACATATCCCGCTGTAAGAATTCATGTTGTATCTTGCGCACTTCTAGGTGAAAGAACATATGAAGTGTGTCTGTTCCCCTCCCTCTCGTTCCTTAGCATGACTGAATTTTATCGTGTCGTTTAAAGACGAAGAGTCGCTCTTTATGCTTCGTTGCATACCAGGATCGACAAGCATCAAAAGGAGCGGGGCGAGACAGCAGAAATGCTAAAAAGGGTGAAGGGCAAGCTCATAAGCCAGACAGGCGTCGTAGTGGAAGAGGGAAAGCAGTGACTACAAATGACTTCTGCCCTATGAACTCTTACACTTCGGACATTGTCTGGTGTCTCCCCTTGTCAGTTCGCCAGATGACGGCAACATGATGACTATTATCGTTGAAGAAAAGTGTCTTTGGATACATAAGAGCGGGCCTGTGATCTCAAACTTCATCAACGAAGGATAACTTTCGACCTGGGTAAGAAATATATAGAGACTTGTGGGAAAGATAAATTGTTTGGATTTAATAATAATAAAAATAATTTAATAAATATTATAAATAAAGAGAATTGTAAATATTTAAATTACTTCCACAATGTACTTGGAAAAAGTGGTGGGGTATACCATGACTGATGACTGATGGACTCCTTATAGCTGGATGGGAATCAGAGATTCGTGGGAGGTCCGATAGAAACACACCAAGGCTTGATGGCGAAGGCGCGGCAGTGGAAAGTCGGAACTGTATATCCAGTTACTAAATGCACGCAATTAATACTTTACATTGCTCACAAAGGGAACTGTCTGAGTCCGTCCCTTCCCAGCTATGCACAGTACAACCCACGCCACAACCTGCCACTTGAAGAGGTCAGCGGTTAGAGTTTAGCCACGACATCGTCCACAGAAATTCACTCACAATGGAGCCTATGCATAACTTCGTGCCGATCCCAGAGATAGTCCAGATGGCACCGCCACTCTGAAACTTCCTATTCCCGTGAGGTTCGACACTCTCTGGGGAGTTTCTGAAACATAGACACGTTCACGCATGTTGAGCAAAAGTCGACTACCCAACGAGCATGGGAGGGCAACCGCCCATCTGAAAACAAGGTGTTCGTATACGTAGCCAGTACTATGCCGAATCCTGACCCACTTGACAGGAACATCGGAGAAATTTTGAGAGGCCAAGGCCCAAACCAGGCAATTTAGGAGCAAAATGGCAAACATGCTGCAGACCTGGCTCAAGTAGCCTCATGTCTGTCAAGGCGAACTAGTACTTACGTTAAGAAATAGAGTACGCTGGCCTATATTAGTCTCTCTATCCACACGGATGGAGGGTCGGAACACACCTATCACGTATAATCAGGCGTAGCAGCGATGAGCTCTGGCTGTTCTTATACGTTGTCCAAGCCTTGTAGAGCATCAAAAGACACAGAATACTTTCACAGATGAGCGGCGGGATCCAGGTAAGGAACCATTGTGGTGTCTGGCCAACAACGTAGCAACCCGTCGGTATCCCCTTAGGCCTAGGAATACCTGGAGAGTTAGTCAGACAAAAACTGCCATAGAAAGGCCACAATTGTAGTCGCAATATACCTTGTGGAGAGCCCGTATCTACAATAGCAAGGGAGCCAGCAATTTCGGCAACAAAAAGTATGCCAAACAATACTAGCAGCCTTCTATTGCGCTCATAAACAGCGTATAGCTGTGGAGGATGTACCGTTGTCAGAGAATACCCGATAATTGAAGCAAAGAGAAGATATGTACGCGAGTCATCAGGATAACTGCTCATCAAATATGAACATTGCAACATCCTACCAGACTTGTACTTACTTTGCGCGGTAACTATAGAGATAGCCCCCCTGTTAGCAACTCAGGAAAGGCAACTGAAGATCAAAAATTTGCATACGATGTGGTTACCACCCAGTAAAAATCGGTGCAGCTGCCGAACGAGGATCCGTGAGTAAAGAGTCGTGGTACGGCAGGAGTGGAGACATACAACTGTGAAGACATCAGTGGCCTACTTGTGTAATATGTCGATACGAGCGCACCTTCAACGAAACAGAAGGATTTGTGTACACTTGTGGAAGGGGTTAAAAATCTGACAGTTTTGACAACAGCGATTGCACCTAATATATTCAGGATAAGGGTAAACGGTCCAAAACAACGGTTCTAGGAACGGAGCCATCAGCCTCTCCCTGGCCCAGTTGAGAAAGTGGAAAGTTCTACAAAAAGGAATAACACTTTTCCAAATATCCATCCGGGGTGTTTCCATACAAGTTCTACCTGCGTATAATTCCGTATGAGTTCGACGACTGTCTTCTCGTGGTGACTGACGTACCTCGGCGTCAAAGGTGAGAACTTGTATCATAGTTAGTCGTCTTTCTCGAGATTAGCTGCAAGAATTTCACCATGGTCATACAAAAGAAAGGCAAGAGAGGCAAAATCGGAAGAGCTGATAATCCGTGCTGCGGGTAGATGTGATTAGTTACATGATTCAAAGATTAGTACCCGGCTTGGCCACCTGAGGAAACCTGTGACGCAAAGCTGATTTCCATCGTCCAGCACTTATATGAGGTTGAGCTCAATGGTTCCCAACGGTGTTGGCGTAAAGCTTAGAAAGGGGAAATATATAAGGCGCAACGCGAGGGCGCTTCCCATCTCGAGTGCCACATAGCGGTGGGTTGACCCTGGCCACATGTGGCGCGCCCCGCTGATGCACCAGCAGAGAGCCCCGGGACAAAGTGAATCCAATAACTTGAAATAACCAGAGATGCGCACAATCGCTGAGATATGTTAGTAATCGGGACGATGACACCGCCGAGGCAGAGCCGGCACGCACTTAGCCGGAGGTTCGAGAACGATCTCGACCCCGGGTTGCTGGTGCACCGGCACCGCATCGGCACAGCAGCTCGAAGAGATTGGTAATATAGAAACATCATAATTAGTATATAAGGGCAGACGATCTTGTACAGATCATAGAATAACAGATTATTATATCTCCTTCGTTCCACAGGTTATGGGCCCCGCGCATAACTAAACTACTACAAATCTAACTACGCTCTATACTCCAATAACTCAATACCGATCGACGATGTCGAGTAGCAACAACACGTACAAGATCGACCCCTTGAACGGGGATAATTACGCGGCGTGGCGCCGGCGGCTCGAGTGGATACTCGATGACTCAGATCTGTGGGACGTGGCTATCGGCAGGGAGACGGAACCGAGACCGGCAGATGCCGACAACGTCACTGCGACCGAACAGCAGGAGATCGACGATTGGAGAAGGAAGGACAAGAAGGCTAGAAAAGAGATTTGCCTCAGAGTTGCCGATGAACAAGTAGTTTACATCAATCAGACGATGTCTGCGTTTGCTGTATGGACTAGTCTACAAGCGATATTCGAATCTAAGGGAGCAGTGGGGATTGTAAATCTCCGAAGAGATTTCTTCCGGACGCTTGCCGAGGACGGCGCGAACATGGAGGAGCACGTACGCAAGCTCCGCGGCATTCAACAGGAATTGAATGCGCGGGGGCATTACATCAGTGACCGAGTTCTCGAACATGTTGCTGACGTCATTACCAGATTCTTGGTCGGCGTTTATTACGGCAGTAAACGCCAGTGGAGCCGGGACAACAGCTGATATATTAATAGCTCGGGTCCTCGATGAGGATCGAGCACGGAAAGCTGGATCGGCACGGCAGACGGCGCTTAAGGCGCAACAACGTCACAGGCCCAAGAAAGATGACTCAGGAGCAACAAAGGGAAAATGCCGAAATTGCGGCAAGAAGGGTCATTACGTGAAGGACTGTTGGGCGAAAGGTGGCGGCAAGGAGGGCCAAGCACCGAAATGGTTCAAATCAGGGAACAAAGAAACAGTCAAACAAGCAGAAGAAAAAGACTTCGCATTTGTATCTAAGGAGGTAGCATACAGTGCTATATCTGCATCCGACTGGCTAGCCGATTCAGCGGCAACAACACACATAGCTCGAAGCCGAAACGATTTCGCTAGCTATGCCGAGGAACCATCAGAGATTGAAGGAATTTCACCTGATGCGGTACTACATACACAAGGCCGAGGCACTATATACATGGAATTCAAGATCGGCGCCAAGACGAACACGATCGAGCTACGTGACGTCAAACACGCACCAGATGCGCCGAACAACCTTATCAGTGTAGGGCGTCTAACTGATAAGGGTAACACGGCCACATTTTCAGGCACCGGCGTCGAATTCAAAACACGCGCCGGAGTTACCTTCGCACAGGGACAGAAGCGCGGGCGGCTGTTCTGTATGAAGGCACGGGTCACTCGATCAGTCGAGGCACGGGACTTTGCCGCAGCGGCAAAGGGGCGGTCATGGGACAAATGGCACAGGATACTAGGGCACGTCAACATAAACTCCATAAAATTGTTGAAATCTAACGACCTAGTTACTGGACTCGAGATCGACGAGTCAAACGAGCCGAGCCAGTGCAAGGCATGCATACAAGGCAAGCGGCATGTGGAGCCATTCCCCAAAAGAGCCGAGGACACTGTAGAACAGGTCGGTGACCTGACAGTATCCGATGTATGGGGACCTGCCCAGACCGAGGGACCATCACGTGAAAAGTACTTTTATTCTTTCACGGACATCAAATCGAGGTACACGGTCATCTATTTTGGGAGCGCCAAAGATGAAGCGCTCAAACACTTCGAGACGTACAAGGCATTCCTCGAGACCCAAACAGGTCAGAAACTGAAGAGGTTTCGCTCGGATAATGGAGGGGAATATGTCAATAAAAATTTCAAGGAATTTTGTGCAAAATATGGCATTATCATGGAGACCACAGCTCCATACTCCCCAGCCCAGAATGGAATCGCCAAACGACTCAACCGGACCTTACTCGAGCACGCACGGGCAATGATATTTTCCAAGAACCTGCCAAAAATACTCTGGCCCGAGGCCGTGGCTTACGCGTGCTATATCAAAAATCGATCACCCACGCGAGCGCTTGGAGATGACGCAACGCCGTTCCAGGCACTATTCGGCAAGAAGCCGAACATAGCACGTCTAGAGGAATTTGGGACAAATTGCTGGGTTATGGTGCCGGATCAACGTCGAGCCAAACTTGATCCAAAGGCAGAAGAACATATCTTCGTCGGAGTAGCTGAACATGCAAAAGCCTGGAGGTATTACAATAAAGCCTCAAAACATGTTCAAATTTCAAGAAATATTACATTTGACGAAAACGACAACAAACTCTACCCTATCCCAGATAACGACGATGACGACACGGCACCGCTCGAGGGGGAGCACTCACCGCGCGAGCATGTGCCGGACCCGATCACATCTACCCCACAGACGTCATCACCCCACACGACGCCCGTTCCTGATCCACCTGAACAAGCGCCGGCTCCAGAGATCCGACGGAGCGCGCGTATCACTCAAAGACCGGATTACCGGAAATTGAATAATTCAGGACGCACCGAGCAGGTTTACATAACGAGAGAAATCGTCACTGAACCTGAGAATTACAGAGCGGCGGTATCACGTGATGATGCGCCGATCTGGGAGAAAGCGATGGAAATTGAGATGGATCAACACAAGACATTAGGAACATGGGAATTAACAGAACTACCACCCGGACGAATAGCTATCGGTTGCCGATGGGTATACGCTGTCAAAACGCAACCGGATGGACAATTCGATAAGGCTAAAGCAAGGGTTGTGGCTCAAGGATTCACACAGAGGCCAGGGATGGATTACTACGAGATAACCTCACCCATGGTCAAATTCGATTCACTACGTGTTCTATTAGCGATCGCAAACACACTCGATTGGGAAATCGAAATGATGGATATCAAAGGCGCCTACCTCAATTCAACCATAGATGAGGAGATCTACATGCGCCAGCCCGACGGATTTGATGATGGATCTGGACGCGTTCTAAGAATATACAGAGCGCTCTACGGACTCAAACAATCGGGACGAGCTTGGCATCAGCGCTTACGCAAATTACTACTCGATCTCGGCTTCCATCAAAGTACAGCCGATGAATGCGTCTACATCAGACAAGATAAGGATTCAATCGAAGTCATATCAGTATATGTGGACGACTTCGGACTATTTGCTGACTCCAAGGGAGGGATGATTAAGCTCAAGGGGGAGCTTCATGGAAAATTCCCCTTAACAGATCTAGGAGAAATGAAGAAAATATTGGGAATTAGAGTTGAGAGGAATAGGGATGAGGGAACACTGATCATGTCTCAAGGACATTACATCGACATCATACTCGATCGATTCAACATGACAACGGCTCATTCGGTATCTACACCCCTGCATAAAATGATCAAACTCACGACACCCATGGACTCAACAGGTCCAACTGCCGAAGTACCCTATGCCAAAGCGATCGGATCACTCATGTACGCAGCACTCAGCACGCGACCTGATTTAGCTTTTACCATACAACATCTGAGCCAATTCACTACTACTTACGGACCCGAGCACTGGACGGCGATCAAACACGCGCTCAGGTACCTCAAGGGGTCATGTGATGACGGCATAACATTCCGACGAGACGCTGGTCTCGACCTCGAAATATTTGTCGACTCGGATTATGCTAATAGAAACGACGCACTATCTATTAGTGGCTACGTAGCTATACTAGGAGGAGGAACCATTGCATGGAGTTCGAAGAAGCAGCGAACGATCGCGCTATCTACCACGGAGGCCGAATACATGGCACTTACCGAGGGCGCCAAGCAATTAATCTGGCTGAGACGTTTCATCGAGGAACTTGGAATCGATCAAACCCAGCCCACGTCACTTCGATCAGACAATCTAGGCGCCATTACACTATCGAATGACGCAACGTATCATGCGCGTACCAAACACATCAATGTCGCATATCATTTTATCCGTGAGAAAGTGGCCTCCCACGAGGCATCACTTACGTACGTACCAACGAAGGAGAACGTAGCGGACATATTTACAAAGGGACTAGACATGCACCAACATAGGTATCTATTAGGGAAATTAGGATTTTACCGAAGGGACTTCTCGCTGAGGGGGAGTGTTAGTAATCGGGACGATGACACCGCCGAGGCAGAGCCGGCACGCACTTAGCCGGAGGTTTGAGAACGATCTCGACCCCGGGTTGCTGGTGCACCGGCACCGCATCGGCACAGCAGCTCGAAGAGATTGGTAATATAGAAACATCATAATTAGTATATAAGGGCAGACGATCTTGTACAGATCATAGAATAACAGATTATTATATCTCCTTCGTTCCACAAGATATGTGTAAGTGTAACAATGTTCAGAAAGCTGTAATAAACATCCAAGTGTACAGCTGCTGTGTACCGTACTTGTAGACGGGGTATGGTGGATATGCGCGAGCGCCCTAGAGGGGAGGTGCGGTGCTGGGAATTAGGTCATTGGGCTTGGCTCCACTTCGGCCTGCGATGACGCGTCTTTACAATACAGTTCGCGAGACCAGGGACGATGGATGTGGAGTCGGCAGACAACGCGGAGAGATATTATTAGACAGGACTCCATGTACTTACATGAGGGCGCTCAGTATCGACTTGAACCTGTGTCACTCATCGCCTTCTCTCGTCTCACCTCTATCCGCAGAGCTTTACATCTTATAATCAAACCCGCTGCTTAGCATGAATGGCTGCACAGCACTGTCAGCACCCTCATCTCCCAAGTTCCGGCGTTGCATATATTCCCTTGTCTAGACAAGGGCCCACTGTAAGTCGCCATTATGTCCCCCGTATTTGTATTTGAGCACATGGATGATTCGTTTAAAAGCTCGACTATTAAGGATCTTGGATTGCAGTTCTCGCGCATCATCACTGGCAGTGCGCAATGCGCATGATGCATAATTACACGACGGTTCCAATTACAGTACGTCTGGAACAAAAACAGAAGAAACAGCGCTGTGTCTTCCTAGTATATAAATCAGGCTCCGTTGAGGAGAATTGCGTCGGCCAGGTCAGAATCTACGCGCGGAACTAGCACTGATCGTGCGAGAGCGATATCGAGATGTGGCGGTGGCGGTGTGATTCGAAAAAGGCACGCTACTGCCGAGCTCGCCACGCGGACACGCCTCGCACGGGCAGCGCGCCTCCCCCGCAGGGAAGCCCCCCGCGTCGCGGTGGGCGTGCGATGTGGTGGTGGTGGTGGTGTGATTCGGAAAGGGCACGCTACTGCTGAGCTCACCACATGGACACGCCTCGCATGGGCAGCGCGCCTCCTCCCCAGGGAAGCCCCCCGCATCACAGTGGGCATGTGGGAAGGACCCGCCGCTTGGGGGACAGTGCAGGAAGAGCTTCATGAGCTCATGCCTGGTGGGCGAGGCAGGGAAAGGCGCGTGGCGGGGTGGGATGGCCGTGTGGGATGTGAGGGGCGGGAGGGTGGAGCCTAGGGAGCGAGTGGCGCTCGGTACGGGACACGAGGGACTGGGAAAGTGGACGTACCATCCGCGGCTCTATTGTCTGCGCTTGTGTCTGTGCTTGGGTCATGCTGGCGGATGGATGCATGGCGAGACGTGGTGGAGAAGCAGTAAACGCGGTAATGCAGGATGGACAGCGTGCTTATATGCAAAGGGAAATACCGTAGACTGCGCTCGTTCCTCTTGGTGGCCTTTTCTACATCCGGCACATACACACACACCCTCCACTGGCAGACACACCAGAAACATCGTTATAAGTTCATGTCCATGGGCTGAAGAGGACGGTGGGAGATATGAAGCCAGGGAGGGGAAGAGTCACGGTGTGCATTTTTGTCTTTGTTTGGTAGGTTCCAGATGTGACGACGAAGCCTCTCTTCTCTCAGAATTATCAGTATCCAGGCGATAAGTGTTTATGAAATTCGATGGGGATGTGCTGTGTATCTGGGTGATGTCGTTTATATTCAACTCTGGATACAGCCAGTTACCGGTGTTCCAAGTGAGCCGACATGTTTCCCTGCCACCCGGGCACAGCTCTACCCTCACCTTCACAGCCCCGAATGCACGATATCGTGGTTACCTGCCTCATGTCGGAATTTAATGATCTCTTCATACGATCTCTTCCCACCCCAGGACATGCCGCCAAAATGAGAAATTTCCCGTGTCGCTATATCCAGCAACATTGACACGAGCTAGCACGCCTGCAGAGATCATCCAACGTCGCTTTAGAATCACAGAGACATGCAAAGTCTGGCGATTGAGGTGGGATCTCCCATATCATCTCGCTTCCTCGTGTTCCCTTCTTTATAACACACCGGATACTATGCTGCATCTCAATACCCATCAGTGAGCTTTGTCGCAGCTGGTTTTCATGTGTCGTTATGCTGACACCGCACTTGCAGTCGTCAATGAGTGCCAAGTGCGCTTACATGACGTCAAGTTTTGTATACATTTACGAGACCATTCCGCGGATATAATAACCAGTTCCTGGCAAGAAGGCTCAATTACTCGTCCGAGCGGATCACTGTATCTACCTTGTATTAATTCTTTTCACATGACGTTCTTCTATCAGACCCGGTCACCTTGCAACTTGTGCCAGGCATCGGCACTATGGGATGTTATGAAAATCTGTTGACCTGGCAGCACCCATGGCCAGAATCTTATATATATACCTACCGCCTGCCACTCCAATCCCACATCGCGACATGAAACTTAGTCCCTCGACTGCATTCCAGTTTTTCTTTCCTCTATCATGGCTCGGGGGGACCCCTCGGCTGAAATCCGGGAGCTATCAGACCTGTACGCACTTACCACACGAGTGAGATGCAGAAGAACTTACCTAAACTAGCTTTGCGGTCAACTCTGCTACCGTCGCAGCGCTTGGTATGCGTACATGACCCCTATCTAATTCCACGATTGCCATAGCTTGTTATACAGCACTGCTCATCTACGACACTCTTCTCACCCTGCCATCTGAGATCAAGCACATTTGGTGCAAGACCGTCAAAATTGGCACCATTCTCTATTTATTCGCTCGTTACCTGCCCATGGTTGTGTTTCTTGTTATCATATATGTCAATTTATCTAACGTGTCCATTGAGGTATATTACGACAATGCTCTCATATGTAACACCCTTACTGATTGGAATGAGTATCTAGTATGACTTGTATTCTTTATGAAGAAGCAACCTAGAGACTCATATATCCAAGGAAATGTAATACTATAAGTCACTTGGTTTCTGCTTTAGAAATTCTTATGGTGATTGGTGTACAGGGTGAGTGATAATACCCATATATTCCTCAAATATAAGGCTCAGCCCATTTTATTATATAGGCCTTCTGCTAGCTCGCACCTATGCTATTTCCCTTCAGAATCAAAGAGTTTTGGGTGGTCTTGGGCTGCTTATTCTTAGTGCTATTATCATTGAAGTGGTATGTCCCTATGCAGACCTTGTATAAATGGCATAAATTCATTTCACTGGATATAGTACGAGTCTGCTTTGGAAAACTGCAGTCTCACAAGTTCACAAATAAATACAATGACTTTGTCAGTACTGACTAGGACTTTTGTCATGACCTGTCTATTTCTCTTACCCCACTGTCTCTATGTTCCCTCTTGTCACTCCCTAGCATCTTCGCCAGAGTTCGCCGCACCCACCGACCACTCCCCCTCTACGTCCACTCTACCCGCTGTTCGCCCCATTCTCCAAACCGCTATTCGCTGCTCGCACATTTCGCCAGCAGGCACGCCATCAAATATGATCGATACCATTCACCCGGCATGATGGTTCATCATTAACCCCATCATCTTCTTAATCCAACCCCATTGGGTGTTCGTATGGCCAAAGTGTGTTCGCAGGACGTCCCTTCCATAGGTCATGCGGGATCAACCCAGTAGACGAAGAGTCCATGCAGGGTAGCATGTATGCGTGTCCCAAGACATGGTTTTGTCCATAAGTGCCTTCGCTCCCTTTATTCTCCGTCGTTTCATGTTTGCATCCTCCCCTCACTCTATTGTATGTTTATTCCATCTACCTAGTATCATGACTGCGCACCCCTATCCAACCCTGACTCACAACGGCCTCTTTCCTATTCGCTGATACCTTACGAGCATTCGATATAAGTAGTTTACATTCACATGTATATTCCCCAGTTCAATTATCATACATCATTCATCTTGTGCAGCTTTGACCTCGCCGTGGTCGTCGTCTTAAGCCTTCTCTTGGAGACTTCCATCTTCGACTAGCAGAGGACTTAGGCATCACTGGTGAGTTCTCATACTTCATCTTCGTTACCTTAGCCTTCGAACCATTTTCTGTGCTGTTGGCGAAGGGCTCCGAAGGAGCACCTTCGCCAGCGAAGGGATTGTCGAGACTTAGACAGCCCTTCCGTGGGACCTTGCATGTTACATCGTCAAGAGCCACGGGCTATTTCGCTACAACTGTAGATAGGGCGAGCCCTGTTCGGGAAACCCTCTTAAGATAGAGGACGCCCTAATAGGGCACCCTTATGTAATCTAGTTAAGCACAATATTTTGAGCTCAAATAGACGTTCACATGGTCAATTTTTCACAACTTTGTGTCCTACAATCCATGCAAATAACCTCTAGAAATGATTCCTAGGAAACAGAATATTATTTGAATAAAAATTGAGCTGTATATAGACTAAAAAAGTTGAATTTTACAAAAGTGCAGGAAATCACTTCTATGATGCGAGGACATGCTCAGAAAATTTTTGGGCAGGGACGATGAAGAAATTTGGCCGCTTATGTAAGCGATCACGTGATATCAGCGGAGCATGAAAATTGAAGAAAAGCTCGCTGAACCAACCGCATCTCTGTACCTTGCGCATCCAGCATGGGCTGGAACTCTAAAGCGCGATTAGCACGCCTCAAAAACCTGAGAAAGGGTGCCTCCAATGACCATGGTGTAACTGTAGAGGATGATGCCACAAACTGGGAGGATGAGTCTGATGATGCGGATTACAACCAGACCACCTTGGGAACAATGCAGGAGAGCTCAAACATGGAGCAAGAGGCTCAGAAGCTGATGTTGAAGAGATCCATGGCCAATTAGCTTTTGTGGAGGATGACCTGTCTGATGATGAATCAGACTTGGACTCTGACGATGGGGACTGGGAGCTGGATGATGAAGAGGAAGCAGAGATCAATGATGAAGCAGCACAGTGGTTTCCACATCATCTGAATATGGATTACTCATTGTTTTTTTTTTTTTTTTTTGGAGTAGCTATGCAAATAGATCTGCCAGATTCATTTCAGCATACTCACAAGGCCTTTTTGGCTCAATGGCTTCCTGGGCAAACCGAAGGTATCATGGACACCGGGCTTTGCCCCCTTGGATGGCTGAGAAAGCAAAGGCTGCCTATGCAGAGCACTTTGGTACTTAATACATTACAATACATAGACTATGGGTGGGGAGGCATCCTTGATGTGAAATCTAATGAGTAGTTTTTTTTTTTTTACTCGACTTCAGGATTTTGGCCACTTTTAGGGTTAGGGTTAGAGATTACATAAGGGTGCCCTATTAGGGCGTCCTCTATCTTACCTTGTGAACATTCATTGGTTCATCTATTCGCCGAACGGCATACCTATTCGCACAAGTTATTCAGGCATTCGCTGTGTTCACTAATACACGATATTAACACCTAAAACTCAATCTTGACATTTTGCTACGACTGTAGATAGGGGGAGCTCCGCTCAGGCAGCCCTCTTATCTTGTGAACATTTATTGGTTCACCTATTCACCATACGGCATACTTATTCACACAAGTCATTCGGGCATTCGCTGTGTTCACTAATACATGATATTAACACCTAAAAACCAATCTTGACACCTGCCAGGCCAAAGCCCCCGAGGAGCCAGTGTCCAGGGTCAAGTCCTGGGTTTGATGGGCTTGAGCTGAGCCCCAGAGCTGGGGTTATTGGCGCCTATGATGACTGGGATATGTCAGGTGAATTGGCATTTTATCTTTGGATTTTCCACGATGTGGGGCACTCACTAAGGTCATTTGAAGCTATATACATGTAACCGGCACAAGCTGAGGCTTCGGTACCGGACTCAGGAATGGATCGTAACATCTTTGCAAATCTTATTGTTCTCACTAGATGTAGCTTTGTTACGACCATTCTGCTCAACCATCTCCGCCACCTCCGGAACACCTTCGCATCACCTCCGACTCTATTCCACAACATCCGCAACCCACGGCCTCGACCCCTTGTTCTTCAGTACCCCTGGTCAACTCTACCCACCGGCCTCCGTACTCAACCCTGAACACAGCAAGATACCATTTCGGTATTTCCATTTGTTCCAATGCCTATTGTACTTACACACCTTTGTTCTTTTACCATTGTTCTTACTCTACCCTGCACCCCCCTGTCATTCCCCTGTTCCGCATTAGTTACTTACCCCATATGTCTATCCGATTCCCACTCCCTCTGGAATTTGCTTAGTACTACACTATTACTTGTTGCCTCAGCTCGTTGTATAAAACCCCCACTTGTATGTCTCTGTTTCTACAATCAGATAATCGACTTTGATACGTGAACTCCTTCGCACTATCTCCTGTTCTTAGCACAGCGAGTCTTGCAAGCTCTGTCTCTCTCTCTCTGCCTTCGATACTCTGTCCTCCGCCTCTTCCGACCTCTGTCCTCCGACCTCTGACCCTCAGCACCCTCTTCCCAACTTCCGCCTTCTCCGACATCCGGAAGTTAAATCTGAAATACTTAGGGTGATAGTTCATCAGGGGTGCAACACATAAGTTGAAGCTATTGTCCTTTCTAGTTCCGATCTCCAGGATTTGCGATACATAACAGTATTATCTGATTTCCACCTGATAACTATCACTATGCCTCCTCGTACCACAGCTCCTTCAGCTCACGCAGGAGCTGTTGAAGCTCTTTCTTATTTTGGCAATCTTAGGTCTGCAGCACCAAGATGTGCGGAACCCTCTAGCAGCTCTCGAGCTGATGATGAGCTCTCCAACGATGTTCGGCCAGGACACATCGAAGAAGTTCCTGACACCAATCCCGACGACAATCCCGACTACGACGGAAACTTGTCGAGCAGCAGTGGCGAACAGACAGCAGCGCCATTCCAATGCCCAGCACCTCCACCACCACCACCACCAGGACCTCCTCCCAGCAGTCCCCCAGGTGGTCCTCCACCTCCAAATCCCGCCAACCCAGTTCTGCCCGCTCCAGCTCCAGATCTTGCACAGGCTATCGCCATGCTGGCTGGCCAACTCCAGCGTCTGGCCCAAGCTCCACACCCCAAGACAAAGTTTGCAAACCAGATTAGTTCGACGGTTCCGACCCAAGAAGCTCCAACCCTTTTTGGTCCAGCTTCAGCTCAACTTCCACGATCGTCCTGACGCCTTTCCTGACAACGAACGAAATGTCAATTACGCCCTTTCTTACCTCCGAGGCACGGCTCTCGACTACTTCGAACCCGCCCTCATGGACCCCTATGCCATCGCCGACTGGGCAGATGATTACCACAACTTCATTTCCGAACTCCGCAACAATTTTGGACCTTTTGATATGGAAGCCGATGCAGAAAATGAGCTCGATAAGCTTTGTATGAAAGACACTCATAAGATAGCTAAATACATCGTCACTTTCCAGCAGCTCGCTCCTCGAGTCCAATGGGGAGAAGCCGCACTCCGCTGACAGTTTCTACATGGGCCTACCATCCCGGATCAAGGATGAAATCGCCCGTGTCGGACCCACCACCCTAACCGACCTCCGCAACCTAGCCCAATCTATCGATGCACGCTACTTGGAAAGACATTCCGAAATCCCTCGTGAAACTTCCGCACAGAGCAAGCACAACAAGTCTTCTGACAAGAGTCTGGTAAAGACAAGAAGAAGACCAATTCTGGAAATAACAACACCGGAAACAACAACAACAGTTCTGGCTCCAACTCCGGCAACCGGAACACCACTCCTGCACCTCGCAACACCCAGGCCTCTGGTTACAACACCAACACCCGGAAAAGCTACTCCCAACCTTTCCGACAAACTTGGGAAGGATGGAAAACTAACTCCTGCAGAACACCAGTGTCGCATGGACAACAACCTTTGCCTCTTCTGCGGCAAAGGAGGTCACATCGCTCACGAATGCACCTGAGCTACCGCTTCTGCTGCTAAGGCCAAGGGCTGCGCAGCGAAGATGGAAGAGAAATCCAAAGCCACTCCTGCTACGGATGCAAAAAAATAGTCAGCAGCCCTCCAGCCTCCGCACGAGCTGAGGGCTGTGTTGACCCCATTCGTGTGACTAATGAGGTTAAACTCAACACATCCACTCTTTCGTCCTCCAACTCCCTCTCAGTTCCCCTCACCTCTGACACAATTTCCGCCCCTCTGTTTACTGCATTGATTGACTCTGGTTCGACTCATTGTTTCCTCGATGCCGACTTTGTTTTGAAGCACAAGCTTCTGACCTGCACCATTCCGACAATTCCGCTCTGCCTTTTTGATGGGTCATCCAACACGGCAATCTTGCAAGTCCTGGACCTATCTATCCGTTTCGCTACTGGGGACAACCATGAAGTCGTTACTCTGCTAGATGCTAGCTGTTCTGTTGTACTAGGACACAATTGGCTCACCCGCTATAATCCGTTGATTAACTGGGCATTGGGCCAGATACAGTTCCGTACCCTGGATCAACTTCTGTCTATTCCGACATCATCCGCAAAGATGGCTCAAGCCTCTTCTGCAACTCCGCTCATGGATTCAGTTCCACACTCCGGTCCCACTTTAGCAACTCCATCCCTCGAAGCTCCTCGAATTGCTCTCGTTTCCGCCACCGCTTTCCACATATTGCAGCGGCAAGAAGATTCAACTGTTTTTCAGCTTCACCTCTCCGATTCGGCTTCAGTGAAGGCTCGTTCTGCCTCGACTTCCGCTCCGGTCAATATGAGCTTAGTTCCGGAAGAATATCAGGACTTCCCGGACGTGTTCAATAAGGCCAAAGCCAATAAACCTGCAGATAATCGACTGTACGATTTGAAGATAGATTTGGAAGAAGGAGCATCTCCGCCCCTTGGACCGATCTACTCCCTTTCGCAAAGTGAACTCCAGACTCTCTGCGAGTTCGTCGATGAACACCTCAACATGGGCTTTATCCACCCTTCGCTGTCTCCGCACGGCGCTCTGGTCCTTTTCATCAAGAAGAAGGATGGATCCCTCCGCCTCTGTGTCAATTTCCGTGGACTTACAGCCGTTTGCAGTCAAGTCTGGACTCCGACGCGCGTCGTGCTTTTTGCGCACATAGACCCCTCCGATTTTTCCACCACAACAACTGTGGTTTCTCAGCTAGCTTCAATAATAAAACTTTCTGAGATTGTTATTAAGTGAATTTCTGCGAAGGGATTAGAGCCAGACAACCCGGTATTCCCTTGCTGTACCAATGGCGGCCTTAGGAGGCCTTGTTTGAATTTTCCGGACCTTCTGCACACTTTGAAACCAGCAGTCCTTTCAGAAACTGAAGAGAAAGTCCACTCTGATATTTTCACGAAGAGATTTCGGTTTTATCTCATCGCGTTAGGGTAGAATCCTGTTTTGCAGACTTGTAGTGTCAAATCCAAACCGTTCCCATGCCTTCTGGCGCTTTGTCGTTCCGCTGAGACATGTTGTAAATCATATGTCACCTCAATGCAATGAAATAAAATCGAAATCTCTTCGTGAAAATATCAGAGTGGACTTTCTCTTCAGTTTCTAAAAGGACCGCTGGTTTCAAAGTGTGCAGAAGGTCCGGAAAATTCAAACAAGGCCTCCTAAGGCTGCCATTGGTACAGCAAGGGAATGCCGGGTTGTCTGGCTCTAATCTCTTCGCAGAAATTCACTTAATAACAATCTCAGAAAATTTTGTTATTGAAGCTAGCTGAGAAACCGCAGTTGTTGTGGTGGAAAAATCGGAGGGGTCTATGTGCGCAAAAAAGCACGATGCGCGTCAGAGTCCAGACTTGACTGCAAACGGCTGTAATGCCCTCATGAAGAAGGATATATATCCACTTCCGCGCATTTCCGACCTTCTCAACACTCCCGGCAGAGTGAAGATCTACACCAAAATCAACCTCTGGCACGCTTATCACCTAGTCTGCATCCATGAAGGTGATGAGTGGAAAACCACCTTCCGCACTCACTAAGGTGCTTTTGAGTGGGTTTGTTGGGTGCATATGTGCACCAGAATTCAAACCTAACATTTATGTTGTTCTTTCTTTCGATTTTGACCTGAAACTATGCTGACATTCATTCTATGCCTTTCACAATTTTCTTTGATTTTTTTCGAGGCTGTATTACTACTCCTTTTCATGTTCTGTCTAACCGACCCTTTGTGGGTGCTTGTGGACAAGTTTCCTTTTTGAGCTGGGGCTGTTCACTAACGCGCTACGTTCTATGGGCGCTTAGCATGGCACACCATTGCCTCAAGGGTGCTTAAGTGCCAGAACTTCGTATATGCGGGTGAAACAAGCCCATGTGCAGCCTCCCCTCCTCAGTGTTGACTATCACTGAGGAGGTGAGTTTAATAGTGTACTTTCATAGTATTTAACTGAAAAACCATGCAGAACATTAAATAGTTTATTAATCTCCTGCAAGTCCCATCGTTCATATCTGGCATATAACTTCCTACTTGCCCAAACCGAGTTCCTACAGGGTTGTCATGCCTTTTGGTCTAACCAATGCCCCCGCCGCTTTTCAGCGAATTATGAATCACGTATTTTCCGACCTCCTCGATGTATGCGTCCTAGTCTACATTGACAACATCCTCATCTATTCCGACACACCGGAAGAACACCGGGAACATGTCCACGAAGTACTCTGCCGTCTACGCAAACACCACCTCTACGCAAAAGCAGAGATATGCAAATGACATCGCGACACGGTTGAATACCTGGGGTACATCCTCTCTCCGACAAGTCTTACCATGGCAGAGGACAAGGTCAAGGCAATTCAATAATGGCCGGAACCCCAACGTGTTAAGGATGTGCAGTCTTTCCTTGGCTTCCCCAACTTTTACTGGCGTTTCATTTATAACTTTTCCGACATTACTGTTCCGCTCACGCGTCTCACCAGGAAGGGTGCTCGATGTAATTTCACTCCGGAATGCTGTTCAGCATTTGAAGCCCTCAAGGCGGCCTTCACTATGGCTCCTATTCTCGGTTTCTGGATTCCAGATGCCCAACTTGTACTCGAAACCGACGCTTCCGACTACGCGCTAGCCGCCATCCTTTCAATCATTTCCCCCGATGACGGAGAAATTCATCTGATCGTTTTTCATTCCCGCACCTTCTCCACCCTGGAACTCAACTACGACGTCCACAATAAGGAACTACTTGCGATCTTCGAAGCCTTCAAAATCTGGCGACACTACCTTGAAGGTCCAACTTATCCGATCGACGTTGTCATGGATCATAAGAACCTTGAGTCTTTTGTGACTACTAAGATTTTGACTCGCTGTCAAGTCCATTGGTCTGAATATCTCTCACAGTTCAATATGGTGATCCGCTTCCGCCCCAGAAAGCTCGGAGCAAAACCCAACGCACTCACTAAGATAGAAGTCATCTTAAACTGGCACCTTTATGTAAGCGGGCGCTTAGGTCACGTGATGCGCCAAATCCTCGCCTTGGGGATTTTTTTTTTTTTTTTCCCCTTTCAGAAGGCACCTTGGTGCAATGACATGTTCTATAATATAATTAGTGACATTGAATTATATTACATGAATTCCTTGTCCAACTCAGACATAATGTTTGGAGGTAAAGTACGATGGGCATGGTATTTACGGTTTTCCCAGACAGCTTGTGCCCCATTCAACCCTTTTTTGTAGGCATCTATAAATCAGGCCAACCTATTAGCATCCCTGTTGAGGAGTTAGAATCTGCTGATAGGAAACAATTCTCACACACCTCTGAATCTGTACAAAGGGGACATCATCTAGACAGCCGCAATCCCTGAGGCCTGAATGTGTGAATGGGGTCAAGCACAACCTGCCGGGCGGTCAAAGTGACGACTAAGCAAGCGGCCTGCAGTGGAACTCACCTAGTGTAAGGTTGTACCTACCTAAACCCTGATTTAAGCAGTAGAAATGTGTAGCAAGGCCCCTTGAAGCTTTTTCCGTGCGTCGTCCAAAGGTTCGAAAGGCTGACAAATAGGTCACGTGACCTATCACGTGACCGCCAAATTCCATCGGTCCAAAAACCGAAATTGCAGGAAATCATTCTAGGACATCAGAAAAATAATTTGGTATTTTTTCTATGTCACATTTTGGATGCTATATATCTCCTCAATAAATATAGATATATCCTAAGTCTCTCCTAAGGATTGTAGGTAGACATGTCCCAAAGAGACTCTAGGAAGCCATTTGGCAAAAAGTGTTTGCCTTCGAGTGTTATTGAGCTCGCCGTTGGACTGTGCTCAGCTTACGTAAGGGGTGCCAGTTTAAGATGACTTCTATCTTAGACATTGGGACGTCTACCCACAAGAGGGAAGTAGCGACTATGCCAGCGTTAATCTGCACAACTTTCACCCAGTATTCTCGACTGAGCAGCTGGCATCGTCCCTGCGTGCCACAGCATTGCAGTTTCCGCTACTCCACGCCTCAATCATCATGGACACCGAGTCTCTCCATTCTGACATCTGTTCCGCACATTGTTCCGACCCCATCTCCACAACCCACCTCGATAACCCAACCAGTCCTGGATGGTCCCTCAATTCCGATGGGTTCCTCTGCTACAAGTCCCAAATCTATGTTCCGGACATCAATGATCTACGACTCCGCATACTCCAGCAAAGCCACGATCATCCGCTCTCAGGACACCAAGGCCAAAACAAGACCCTCGACCTCATCCGACATACCTACACTTGGCCACTCCTCCGCACGATGGTCCAAGGCTACTGCAAGTCATGCACCACCTGTATGCACGCCAAGCCTCAACATCACAAACCCTATGGCCTCCTGAAGCAACTTCCGATCCCGGAACAGCTCTGGAATTCGATATCCATGGACTTCATCCAGAAACTTCCTAAGTCATCTGGCTATGATACCATTCTAGTTATCATTGACTGCCTTACAAAGCAGTCTATCTTTATTCTGACTTACAACACTATCACGTCCTCCCAGCTCGCACAGCTCTTCGTGCTCCACGTCTTTTTCAAGCACGGAATTCCCTCCCATGTCACCTCCGACCGTGGATCAGAATTCATGTCCTCCATTTTCCGCACACTTGGCAAGGCTCTTGACATGAAGCTCCACTTCACTTCCAGTTATCATCCTGAAGGTGACGGCCAAATGGAACGTACTAATCAGACCCTCGAGCAGTACCTCCCTGTCTACTGCAACTACCAACATAGCAACTGGTCCGACCTTCTTCCACTCGTGGAATTCCTACAACAATGCGCCTTCCACCACCCCCGGAATTTCACCCTTCTATGCCAATAAGGGCTACCACCTGAATCTCGCCATCCACCCTGAACGCGACCTCGCCTCTGCCAGAGCCCAAGATTTCGTTGTGGAACTTGACCACCTTCACCAGCACCTCTGAGAGAACATTTCCGCTGCCCAAAAGAGATATCAAACTTCTGCTGATCGGAAACGTCTTCCGCAACCGGCATTCGAGATAGGCGACAAAGTCTTTGTCAAAGCTGAAAACTTCCGCACCATTCTTCCCTCGAAGAAGCTCTCCGAAAAATACCTTGGCCCTTACAAGATCATCACTAAGGCCAGCAGTCGTTCTTTCACTTTCAGACTTCCTGACAATATGTGTGCAGTACATCTGGTATTCCATGTGTCTATGATTGAACCTGCAGTTCTGAATACAATTCCGGATCGAGAACAACCCCCGCCTCCACCAGTCATCATCAACGGAGAATTGGAATATGAGATTTCAGAAATCCTCAATTCCAAGCTTGACAAGAGATACCGTTGTCAACTCCAGCACCTAGTCAAGTGGGCAGGCTATGAAAACACCGACGAAGAAACATCCTGGATTTCCGCCACGGAACTCGACCACACCTCTGAAATCGTCTCAGATTTCCATAAGGCATACCCTGCCAAGCCTGGACCCCTTCTCATGCACTAAGTCATTCCGACACCTCCGCCATCCTATTCCGCTTTCACTCCTTAAGTCTAAACCTGATTATTCAATTGCGCTACTCTATTTCTGACATTTCAAGAAAGCTATTCTACAAGTCACTTCAACCCTTAGTCTTCATCCATCGTGTTATCCCCAAATCCCGCCCCCTCATCCGCCTCCAGCTCCTCCGCATTTCCATTTCTCCCGTAGGCCTCCTCAAACCTCACCACATCCTGACACTTCCACGCCTGCTTCCGAATCCTTCATCTCCTGCATCCACCTCAGTTCCACGATGACCTGATCAAGGTGATCCTCGAATGCCCCAAGGCAATCTGCGACGGCACTGTAGAAGTTATGCTGCATGCGCATCCCTTGCTCTTGTTGGAGCAAACCTCGGAGCGACCATGCGATATCCAGGAGAGGATCTGTGGTCCACTCCTGTCCAGTCACCCCACTTCTGCTCGCCTCCGGCCCCCCTTGGTTTCCCTTCGCCTTCACAGCCCTGGACAAAGGCTTCCTTCCTTGCGAAGGCATCTCCAACCCAATTTCCAACCCGCCGGTCTTCTTCCGCTTGGTCGACACCTGGGCTGTGAGACCATCGACCACGCACGCCTTCTTGGTGTCCTTGCAGCCGTTGCAAGCGGTGGCTTTTCCGGCCAGGTCCCAGATGCACGGCAAATCTTTCTCCAAGCAACTTCGCAGCTAGGCTGCGAAGGACCGTTGTCTTCCGGAGATGGCCTCTTAACCCCCCCCGCCTGGTGTGCTTCCTTCCGGCGCTGTTTTTCTTCCTGCGCCGCCTGCCACTCCACCGTCTCTTTCCCCTTGCCCTTGTTTTTCAGCTTCAGGGTCTCTTCCACGTCTGCCAATTCTTTCTGTTCTGACAGTCAGGCTACTTTATCAAGTGGACTGAAGGACTTACCTTTGCTGCCGCGCAACTTTTCTCTGCCTTTTCCGTGGTTGCCTTTCCTGCAGCGGCTTGCTCTTCCGAACATTTTTCCGCCGCTTCTTTGGCCTCATGCTCGATGCGCTCAAGCTTGCGCTTGCAATCCTTGCACTCCCACTCTAGGCATTCGCGCTCCTCATGATCCTTGCGCTCCTTGTCCTTGCACTCCTCCTCCTTGCGCTCCTCCTCCAGCCATTCCTTCTCTTTCCAAGCAGCCTCCTCAGCCTCGCATTGTTCCACCAGTTCCTTCTGTGCGAGGATATCAGCGAAGTGCTGTTTCATCTCAGCACTGGTCATTTTCAAGAAGTCGACTGGGGAGCTCATGATTGTTTAGGATCAAACGTGTTCTTTCTCCCACCTACCTTTCAAACTCCAACATGTTGTTCACAGGTCACATGATCCGACTTGTGGTCTCGTGGGGCTCGATATTGAAGGGGAGATACTGTTACGACCATTCCGCTCAACCATCTCTGCCACCTCCGGAACACCTTCGCATCACCTCTGGCTCTATTCCACAACATCCGCAACCCACGGCCTCGACCCCTTGTTCTTCAGTACCCCTGGTCAACTCTACCCACCAGCCTCCGTACTCAACCCTGAACACAGCAAGATACCATTTCGGTATTTCCATTTGTTCCAATGCCTATTGTACTTACACACCTTTGTTCTTTTACCATTGTTCTTACTCTACCCTGCACCCCCCTGTCATTCCCCTGTTCCGCATTAGTTACTTACCCCATATGTCTATCCGATTCCCACTCCCTCTGGAATTTGCTTAGTACTACACTATTACTTGTTGCCTCAGCTCGTTGTATAAAACCCCCACTTGTATGTCTCTGTTTCTGCAATCAGATAATCGACTTTGATACGTGAACTCCTTCGCACTATCTCCTGTTCTTAGCACAGCGAGTCTTGCAAGCTCTGTCTCTCTCTCTCTCTGCCTTCGATACTCTGTCCTCCACCTCTTCCGACCTCTGTCCTCCAACCTCCGACCCTCAGCACCCTCTTCCCAACTTCCGCCTTCTTTGACATCCGGAAGTTAAATCTAAAATACTTAGGATGATAGTTCATCAGGGGTGCAACACATAAGTTGAAGCCGTTGTCCTTTCTATTTCTGATCTCTGGGATTTCCGATACGTAACAAGCTTTGTGTTCACTCTTCCTCTGTGGTTTGAAACCATGCAAACACTGAGGTAAGATATCTGCAAGTAGTCTCATGTATGATGTTCTAATCATCTGTACTAGTGATTGGCAAAATCTGGCTCAGCTCATATACCAGGGCTTCGGCTTGACTCACCTGGGCTAGGGCTTGTCAGAACCCTGATTGGGCTTTGCAGTAGGGCTGGGGGTCAGGTCAGGCCTGGCTTGGCTTCGACTGGGGCTCGTTGGTGGGCAGTATTTTGGCTCAGTGATGCTCATGACCTAACATATATAATACATTTGGCTCATCTACCACATTCCTCTGGCATTTCACAGTCTGTGTCAAGGCCAACATCAACTGATGCCCCCTGACTCCCCTCTGGTTCACAAACACTGACATCTCCGCTAATGATCTTGACCTCCAGTGTTGAAGTTGACACTGGCTCTCGCACAATGAGTTCCTTTTTAAGCTCACATTTGATAACTTGGAGGGCCTCCACAAGATCTCCATTGAGTCAGTTGTGCTGCTTTGTAATTGTGATTCCTGAGCTGGAAAAAGCTCGCTCACTTGTGTCAAGATTGGTTTTTAGGTGTTAATATCATGTATTAGTGGACACAGCGAATGCCCGAATGGGTTGTGCAATGAAGTGTGCCATTCAGCGAATAAGATGAACCAATAAATGTTCAGAAGGTAAGAGGGCTGCCCGAATGGAGCTCGCCCTATCTACAGTCATAGTGAAGTAGCCCATGATACTTGATGATGTAACGTACAAGGCCTCATGGAAAGGTTGTCTAGTAGTGACAATCCTTTCACCAGCGAAGGTGCTCCTTCAGAGCCCTTCGCTGACAGCACCGATAATAGTATGAAAGCTAAGGTAGTGAAGGTGAAGTACGAAAACTCACCAGTGGTGCTTAAGTCCTCCTCTAGTTGAAGATGGTGGTCTATAGACGAGGGCTCGAGACGATGGTCACAGTGAGGTCAGGTTTTTGCACAAGATAGTCATATGATAATTGAACTGGGGAATATACATGTGAATGTAAACTACTTATACCAAATGCTCATATGATGTTAGCGAATAGGAAAGAGGCTGTCTTGAGTCAGGGTTGGATAGGGGTGCGCAGTCAGGATACAAATAGGTGAAACACATATACAATGGAAGAGGGGAGGAGTGCAAACATGAAACAATGGAGGGAGAGAGGGCCAAGGCATCTATGTAAGAAAACATGCCTTGAGACCTGCATACATGTTACCCTGCATAGACTCTTGGTCTGCTGGGTTTATCCCACATGATCTACAGGTAGGACATCCCGCGAATGTATTCCTGCCATAGGAACACCCAAAAGGGGGTTGAGTCAGGAAGATGATGGGACAAGTGATGAACCATCACGCTGGGTAAAGGATGTCAATCGTGTTTGATGGCATGCCTACTGGCGAATGATGTGAGTAGCGACTGGCTGTTCGGCGAATTCAGTGGAGAGCGAATGGAGCAAACATAGAGGTGAAGAGAAGGAAGGGAAAATGGAGGTAACTGGATACAGGAATAAATGAGTCATGACAGCCTGAGGCCGACGATGCCATAATGGGTAGGTAGTCAAATGCTAATGATCCCCACACAGGGTAACACCATTGATTCTTCTATACGACATGGTGGTAAGTAAACATTGACATAGTATTGGAGAGCACTTATGCCCCACCACTCTACCAGCCCCATCCCTTCAGGCATTCTCTCAAATGTTCGGATATAAACTCAGAATGCCTTTAGCCAGGCCTGATCATTGGGGTCTGCTTATGACAACTGGTGTAAGGTGTGGGTGGCCATTCCCAGGGTATTTTCAGCCTCATCACTGCTGAGTGCATCCGTCATTGTTTGCACATGGCGTTTCTTCTGGTTCCCCCTTGCCGTAAATTTCTGCGCACTTTGCATTCTGACCCATCATGCCTTGAACTATACAGAAAGGCTGTTATTTTGTTTATAACACTTTGAACCTGACCTACTAATTCCCAGACTTTTGCAGTGACCTTCTGAGTCAACTCCTTGCCCCAATAGTTTTCAAAATGGGTAAGCTTGTGTTCTGGATGAAGGACTGACCAGGAAAGATTAACAGATCAGAGGTGAATGGACTCCATCAAACATACCTATTGCCATGATATATGCATGACTATCCTCAGTTCTGTAATAGTATTCAGTAATTTTGTTCACCCCTGCCTCAAGTGGCCCTTGGAATTCTTCATAACCGGAGTGGGTGGCCACTCGCTTGGTCCACTGTGAATTGAGTTCCTCGAGGGCGGGGATGGCAAGATGCAGAGTGGGATATTTCTCGCAGAAAACTCATGCTGAGCCTCATCAGCTAGTGTCAGGATTGGTTCTTTTAGGGTTCAATAGCAGGTGTCAATGAATTTGAGACACCCGAACACAGTGAACCAATAAGTCCTCATGCGAAGTGACTATGTAGTGAATGTCCCAATGCCAGCCTGATTCACCTCTGGGAAAGAGAAGGACATAGTGTAGTGGCGCATACAAAGCATGTTCTGCCTGAATTAATTTCAGTTCTCCACCTCTAAGCTGAGGGACAATGTCTCTATTGCCTCCAGGCACACCTTCTCCAGGGAGCACAATGGCAATCTCATCCCCTGTAGGAATATTATATCTTCTCTGGTCTGTATGTGCTCTGTAGGCGAGTCTGGCCTCCACATTCAACCTATCAGGCTGGTTCCTAAGCCATTCCATCGCCTGCTGATAGATGTGAACCAATGGATTGTGAGCCTGCATCATTTCCTGGAGGTCACTTAAAATATCTGAATCCAAAGGATCAAATCTGTTATTGTACTCCCTATGTTGCAAAGCCTCTGCTGGATCATAAAAGTAGAGCTGCGCATAGCTGGGTTCCATACCCTGACAGGAACTGAGTGGAAAGAGAACATCCTATATGAAATCAAGCACATGATTTTGTTGGTTGAGTCAATGGCTTCACACACAACCATCGGGAGCCGAGTGTTGATCTTGATATGAAATCACAAGTATCATCCATTCAATCCAAACTACCATACATATCCCCAGCTCACACTCCACACACACGTCCACACCAGCCGCTCGATCCACACCGATACATACTCATCTCCTTGGTCCCATTCGTACCCACAAAGCCTACAAATTGCATCATTCCAAAGGGCCATGGATCGACGGTCAATATATCAAACCGCGGACACATCCCTGAACCCGAGCAAGTCTGATCCGTGGAGTGGCACGACGGCTAGCCCGCCGGCCACTCATACCTCCTTTTCCTTTCTTTCTTCTATCTTCCACATCACTCGTTTCTGATATCCACGTCATACTCCACTCCTCCCATTTGATAGAACACATATATACATTCTGCAGCTACCGATACATCAAACCCTGTCCTAGCATCTGCACCTTCATACGCCGGTCACATATATCTGTCTTAGCTCGTTCTATACACTAGTCAAAAGAATGTCGTGTGTACAGTACAACTCTAGTCAATTGTACTCACTTATTCGACATACGAAGCATCGCATCGACACACATTATTTGTCTGCATCTTGTTTTATTGCACATACCATTTGTGCGAACTATTATCTCTCATATTGACTCCCACTCGATTCAACTTCATCTTGAAGTTTGAACCATATATCTACTTAACCAAGTATTCTTAGAAACTTTTTTTCTTTTTAGATCTCAAATGTGGCAAGGCAGCCATTGAATCCATTAATCTGGTTTTGCATGGTAATAAAGATGTTGGGTTGTTGCATGGGAATTATCATAGTGTGTAGTTGACCAATTTGGGTAACAGGGGGTACAAAATGCCATGTTTTCCAGGCCAGGGAAAATTCACCATATTTTGTCAGTATGAATAGGCCTTTGCATAAATTCAGTCATAATAAGTGAAATTAGTCTAAATTACACACTGCATAGTTTGATGCCAGGTAGGCTTCAGGGAGTGATTGATCTGGTGTAAGGGGATACCCTCTTTCCTATTTTTGACTCCACTCCAAGTTTCACCCACTCTGCTCCCAGTTCTGCTTCCACTTTTGGAAGCACTTCCACCAGCTCTGCTTGCTTTGCTGCCTCCACTCTGCTTCCACACTTCACTTTCAGAACAATGTTGGCAGGGTTAGAGGGGTTAGGGAAGCCATGGAAGGGCAGGGTTGCTGGTGAGTACTGAGTGATTGTCATAAAAACAATAACACATTTATTCCACCACTCCTGTTTGTTCCCTATGACTCTATCAAAGCTACAAAACATTCCGACTGCTACTAGTACAAAGTGGGGGTACACGATGGGTGAACCCCAAGTCTACAGTCGAAGTGAAGCCTTGACAGCACTCGACAAAATCGTCCAAAGTGATGAAGGAGGGTTATCTAAGATTGATGATCCCCTCGTTGGTGAAAGCACTCCTTGAGAGGCCTTCGCCAACAGGCTCCGAGGAATTCCACGTGTTCAGAGTAAAGAGAATCGATGGTGTCAACTCATGAGTGATGTTCCTGTTCTTGATGAAGGTGGAGGTACAAGTGGAGGGTCGAGCACAAGAGTTGGTTCACACATGAGCAAGGTAAAGCACAGGGAAGATGTATGATAATTGAACTGGGGAACATACATGCTGTATGAGTCTTTCTTATAGAGAATACATGTATGCTACTGGTGAATGAGAAAGAGGCCAGGTGGTTTGGAATATTACAAAGGATGCACAGTCACGTTACAAACAAAGGGGAGACATACTGTACAGAGTGAAAACTTCAGCGAAGTTAATTCTAACAGAAATAGGGGTTTCCAAAAGGTTAATAGAGATTCCGCGCCTTGGCAGCTCCTACCATCCTGTCCTGCGGTGGTACTAACCCCATTGATCCCAACCTGCACTGTCTGCACATGTCCTGAGCATGTGGGTCTTTCATGGAGTGGGAGTTTCACAGGTGATGGGCTCTATGATGGATGATGGCTCCACCAACCAGGGTCCTGATGGGAATGATGGGATCAGCGAATGCGAAAGGGGTCCTGCAAAAAATACTTCGGCAAAGGGTTCAAAGGTCTGACAGCGGGGATGTTTGCTCGCTGAATGTTGATGGTGGGTTCATAGAATAAACGAATCATCACAGCTAGCTGCATGTGGGTGCCATTAATTCTGCTAATTATCATTCATGCTGCACTGAACACTTACACGAAGAAGTTGCAGAAACAACTTAACTGACTCCCATTTGCTGGTGGTTGGGCGAAGGCCTAGAAGCCTTGCAGATTTGATACAGTCTTTCTCTTGCTGTGCCAATTCCAGTACAAACGGATTGACATGCTAGCTGGGCATCAGTATCAGTATAGTACATAATTATTTGATAATGAGCACACACACATCTTTGTTTCCATATGCATGATCAAGCATTATATAAGTCGATGACCAATGTACAGCCATATCAAGCAACAGGGTTGTTGGTTGTTTCACGTGATTATGAATTTGCAGGTTTGGTACATTTGCTTGTGCTTAGCTGATGACCATTCATTCACACATATTGCCCAAATGAGGCCGACTGCATCACATGAGAAAGTGTCTGTGTCTGGGAGATGCTGTTCCAGTTCCTTGGGATTATAGTGCATTGATTTTGAGTGCATGCTCAAGACCGCTTTCTTGGCCAAGTTTATAACATGGGCAAGGCAGTGAATGGGACATTCAGAAGCATCAAATGGTTCCTTTTGTCAAGATTGGTTTTTAGGCATTAATATCGTGTATTAGTGAACACAGAGAATGCCTGAATAACTTGTGCGAATAAGTATGCCGTTCGGTGAATAGGTGAACCAATAAATGTTCACAAGATAAGAGGGCTGCCCAAACGGAGCTCGCCCTATCTACAGTCGTAGCGAAATAGCCCGTGACTCTTGATGATGTAACGTGCAAGGTGTCACGGAAAGGTTGTCTAAGTAGCGACAATCCCTTCACCAGTGAAGGCGCTCCTTTGGAGCCCTTCGCCGACAGCACAGAAAATAGTTCGAAGGCTAAGGTAACGAAGATGAAGTATGAGAACTCACCAGTGATGCCTAAGTCTTCTTCTGGTCAAAGATAGAAATCTACAGGAGAAGGCTCAAGACGACGATCACAGCGAGGTCAAGTTTGCACAAGATGGACGTATGATAATTGAACTGGGGAATATACATGCGAATGTAAACTACTTATATCGAATGCTCGTAAGGTATCAGCGAATAGGAAAGAGGCCATCATGAGGGGTGCACAGTCATGACACAGAATAGATGGAATAAACATACAATAGAGTGAGAGAGGAGGGCGAACATGAAACGACGGAGAGTAAAGGTGGTGAAGGCACCTATGTACGAAACCATGTCTTGGGACCCGCATATACACCACCCTGCACGGACTCTTCGTCTGCTGTGTTGATCCCACACGACCTGCAGGTAGGACGTCCCGCGAATGCATCCCGGCCATATGAATCACCTAAAGGGGTTGGATCGAGAAGGTGATGGGGTTAGTGATGAACCATCACGCCGGGTAAATGGTATCGATCGTATTTGATGGCGTGCCTGCTGGCGAAATATGCAAGCAGCGAGTAGTCATTCGGAGAATGGGGTGAACAGCGAATGGAGCGAACGTAGAGGAAGGGTGGTCGAAGGGTGGGGCGAACTCAGGCGAAGATGCAGGGGGAGTGACGAGGGGGAACGTAGAGACAGCTGGGTAAGGGAAATAGACAGGCCATGACAGTACCCCCCTCCTAGCTTCGGAGTCCAACGACGCTGCGTCCTATGGTGGGGTGGAAGCGTTAAAGACGTAATGGGTCCCCCGATGGGATCTCTGAGGTCTGGGCCCTGCCTTGCTGCATGGTCCGTGCACAACTTTTTCTTCTGTTTAAAAATGCAGCGCAGAACGGGGCTATGGAACCCATCTAAGCACCCAAGCCAAGCGTACTATCCCTATGATGACACCTGGGTACTCAGCACTCCTCTATCGATCGCAGGCAGTATTGAAGGTTAGGCCGGAGCTTCTGGGATAGTCGCGTAGGGATGTGGAGCAGTGGGTGGTCTATGCAGCAGGAGTCCAAGTGATTACCGCTCTGTCTTTTCTCGATTGTTGTTCGCGCATTAATGAGGTCGGAGCTTCGGAAAATGCTGCAGGTCGAGGAGGTGATCGACCAGGAGTTTGAAAGACCACCTGAGGTGGATGAGCTAGCAAAGGAGATACAGAAAGCGAGGGTATGGCTGGAGAGTTCGGCATCAATTTTGGAACGGGTACCCGCAGAGGCTGACATCAATTCGACTCCGGCTCCAATCTTCACACTGACATCGAAAGGGTGCGAAGCGACGGAAAGGGCTGGGAAAGACCCCAAAGGTATAGTCCTCAAATTGCTTTATGCGATGACGATGCTAACCCGATTCGATGGGTTCGGCGAAGTTACCCCGCCTGTTACGCAGTCAGCCGTAAGTGCAGGAGGATCGCCGGGGTCTGCAGGGCCTATTACGCGGACAAGGCGACTGCGAATCTCCTTTGCGCCTGATGGGCAAAGTAAGAAACAACTGAGAGCGAAGGGTATGCCTGAGGTGATGGCTAGAGATGGCTCGCAAGCCCCGAACACTCTCGCTAGCGACCAAGGGGAGAGTGGGAAAGATGTCAGGGTGTCTGACGAGGCGTCCATTGGTGGGGCCGAATGAATTAGAAGAGGTCGTAGTGGAACAAGGGGTGTTTAGGCGATAGCAAGGGGATTATGAATGAAGCCGAGCGCCTAGATATAATAGGAACAGAGGCATGTTTTCTTGGATTTTTATGAAGTTCTAAGCTTTGGGTTTCTTGGGGTACTTCGCATGGAATTTGGCGAGTCTGCGAGCCAAATTAGTAACATTAGAAGAGGGTTCCCAATGTTAGGAAACCAGACTGTACAGTATCCAATGACCCACTCACCCTTCTCTGACCCATCAGTCACTTTCCACCCCTTCCCCCCCATGAGCTTCTACCATCCCGCGAGTCAAACGAGTTCACCAAGACACGTACGCGCGCACCGAGTCGAGTCGAGTTGAGTCGAGCCAAGTCGAGGAGCTGTCATGACCTGTCTATTTCTCTTACCCCACTGCCTCTATGTTCCCCCTCGTCACTCCCTAGCATCTTCGCCAGAGTTCGCCTCACCCTCCGACCACTCCTCCTCTACGTCCACTCTATTCGCTGTTCGCCCCATTCTCCAAACCACTATTCGCTGCTCGCGCATTTCGCCAGCAGGCACGCCATCAAATACGATCGATACCATTTACCCGGCATGATGGTTCATCACTAACCCCATCATCTTCTTAATCCAACCCCTTTGGGTGTTCATATGGCCAAAGTGTGTTCGCGGGACGTCCCTTCCATAGGTCGTGTGGGATCAACCCAGTAGACAAAGAGTCCGTGCAGGGTAGCATGTATGCGGGTCCCAAGACATGGTTTTGTACATAAGTGCCTTCGCCACCTTTACTCTCCGTCGTTTCATGTTCGCACTCTTCCCTCACTCTATTGTGTGTTTATTCCATCTACTTAGTATCATGACTGCGCACCCCTATCCAACCCTGACTCATGACGGCCTCTTTCCTATTCGCTGATACCTTACGAGCATTTGATATAAGTAGTTTACATTCGCATGTATATTCTACCGTTCAATTATCATACGTCGTCCATCTTGTGCAAACTTGACCTCGCTGTGATCATCGTCTTGAGCCTTCTCCTGGAGATTTCTATCTTCGACCAGAAGAGGACTTAGGCATCACTGGTGAGTTCTCATACCTCATCTTCGTTACCTTAGCCTTCAAACTATTTTCTGTGCTGACGGTGAAGGGCGCCGAAGGAGCACCTTCGCCGGCAAAGGGATTGTCGCTACTTAGACAACCCTTCCACGACACCTTGTACGTTACATCGTCAAGTGCCACAGGCTATTTTTCTATGACTGTAGATAGGGCGAGCTCCGCTCGGGGCCCTCTTATCTTGTGAACATTTATTGGTTCACCTATTCGCCGAACGGCATACTTATTCGCACAAGTTATTCAGGCATTCGCTGTGTTCACTAATACACGATATTAACGCCTAAAAACCAATCTTGACAGGAGCCACGCGATCTCACAGGCTCACATCGCCACACATACATCACGGATCAGCCGGACGATCGAGTTCTATGTTTCTCCTTCCCCCCCCTTTCTCCTGTCTCAACCCTGTTCCATTTCACGATCACATCATGTTGCTCCACAATATGTACACGTAGATAGTTCCATCTTCCCGATCTACCCAACAAACGCTCCACACTCATCTCCAACCCTCGGTCCACCACCTTCTGACCTTCCTCTCGCCCATGCCCCCTCAATCTCACCATTAGTTACCTTAGATACGCTTGTATAAAAGACCGAACGATGTTCTCAATTAAAACCACCACTTCTACTGGTCATTTTCCCTGGCGCTCAAGTTCTAAGCGCATCGAGTCCTTGCAGAAATATTCCGGGTCACTCTAGAATCTAATTCCTTAACTACAATCAGTAGCACACCTTATAGTTACCAAGTACTCTTTAGACCCAAGACGTAGCCTCGGGGGTGTGTTCGTATCCCTTCCATTCTACTAAGTAGTCCAATCTCCTTCAGCGAATGCGACTGTCGAGGATTTTCGTGATTTCATACTCGTCGGTGGAGTCAATTTCGATAGGAGGTGGGGGGTCTGCATGTCGACCTGGGATAGTAGATGTCGTGGCAGGTTCAAGAAGGGATACATGAAACACAGGGTGGATCTGGTGAAGGTCCAAAGGTAAGCCTAAGCGAAATGCATGAGAAGATATTTTAGCCGTGATAGGATATGGGCCAAGTCTTCAGTGGTCGAGTTTCTTCAAAGGCCTTTTTGTGTGAATATTTCGTGAGTTGAGCCATACTCTGTCGCCGACCTGAAGATCAGGAATCGGAATGCGATGACTGGTTGTGGCTGAAGTGTACTGGGTAATTGATTTCTTTATTTGATCTCGAAGGTACTGGTGAAGGTTCTTGAGATCTGCCGACTGGCGATAAGCATCTTCAGAGGCGACTGAAGTGAGATATACTTCGAGCTTCAGATGGAAGCCCTTGTTGGCGAAGAAGGGTGTGACCTGGGTCGCCAAATGGGCTGTGTTGTTGTAGGCAAATTCGGCGAGGGGGAGGAGGTCGACCCAATCATCCTGCTGGTAGTTGATGTAGACTTGGAGGTACTGCTCTAGGATCTGGTTCACTCGTTCGGTCTGTCCATCGGTTTGGGGGTGGTAAGCTGTAGAAAGGTTGCCTTTGATGCTGAGGATTTCGCAGAGCGAGGTCCAGAATCGAGATGTGAAGTGCTTCCCTCAATAGGAGATGATGTCGCTGGGGCTACCATGTTTAGCGAATATGTGGTGAAGGAAGAGCATGGCGACATCCCCTGAATCGATGTCTGAGAATGTCGGAATGACCAGGGCCATATTCATTAGTCTGTCAACAATGACGAGGATCATGTCATGTCCACCCGGTGGGGGGAGCCCCTCAATGAAGTCCATAGAGATCGAGTCCCAAGGTCGTTGGCTGATGGGCAGGAAGCGAAGAGGACAGAAGGGTTTGTGATGAATGGATTTAGCATGGCGACACTTGGAACAGGAGCCGATGTAGTTGGTGACGAAAGTGGACATATTCGGCCAATGATAATGTCTCTAAATGTTCTTCATCGTTTTGCTGATCCCTGGATGGCCTGCTAACTGATGATCACGCAGCGAGCGAAGGATGTCCAAGCGAATATCATTATGATTGGGGACATATGTTCGCTGTTTGTACAACAGCGTTTTGACATCCTCACCAAGTGACCAGGGGTCTGGCTTAGCGTTCGGAAGGGTGATCGCCATCGGCTGAGACTGAAGACAAGTGATGTGGGCTGAACACAAGGGCTCAGTCAACTGGCCCTGTTGGATGGATGTCAACCGTGATGCAGAGTCAAGGATGATGGCGCGAATGAGTTGCCCGGTCTTAAACATTGATTGGAAGTTGTGAGGATTCGCTAATGCATAAGCACCATCCCCCCCTTTAGGGTACATGTCGCCCTGATGGGTCAATGCATCAGGCTTCGTGCCAAGTCGCCCGGATCGGTAGCGAATGATGTAGTTGAACCCTGACAGGTGTTCGGACCATAGAACCTGGCGTCGGGTCAGCTGCTTCGTAGTCGCGAAGTACTCAAGGTTCTTGTGGTCGGAGAGGACGAGGATGACGTGGGATGCTCCTTCAAGGTAGTTTCGCCATTGCTTGAAGGCGCAGAAGATGGCAAGGAGCCCCTTGTCATAGATCTCGTAGTTCATCTCAGCTGGTGCCATTCCTCGCGAATAGAAGGCGATCGGATGGATATGTCAAGATTGGGTTTTAGGCGTTAATTTCGTGTATTAGTGAACACAGCGAATGCCCGAATAACTTGTGCGAATAAGTATGCCGTTCGGCGAATAGGTGAACCAATGAATGTTCACAAGATAAGAGGGTTCGCCTAACCGAGGCTCACCCTATCTACAGTCGTAGCGAAATAGCTCGCAGCACTTGATGACGTAACATGCAAGATATCGCGGAAGGGCTGTCTAAGTTTCGACGGTCCCTTCGCTGGCCAAGGTGCTCCTTCAGAGCCCTTCGCCAACAGCACAGAAAGTAGTTCGAAGGCTAAGGTAACGAAGATGAGGTATGAGAACTCACCAGTGATGCCTAAGTCCTCTTCTGGTCGAAGATAGAAATCTCCAGGAGAAGGCTCAAGACGATGATCACAGCGAGGTCAAGTTTGCACAAGATGGACGATGTATGATAATTGAACGGTAGAATATACATGCGAATGTAAACTACTTATATCAAATGCTCGTAAGGTATCAGCGAATAGGAAAGAGGCCGTCATGAGTCAGGGTTGGATAGGGGTGCGCAGTCATGATACGAAGTAGATGGAATAAACACACAATAGAGTGAGGGAAGAGTGCGAACATGAAACGACGGAGAGTAAAGGTGGCGAAGGCACTTATGTACAAAACCATGTCTTGGGACCCACATACATGCTACCCTGCACGGACTCTTGATCTACTGGATTGATTCCGCACGGCCTATGGAGGGGATGTCCTGCGAACATGCTTTGACCATACGAATACCCAATGGGGTTGGATTAAGAAGACGATGGGGTTAATGATGAACCGTTATGCCGGGTGAATGGTATTGATCGTGTTTTTGATGGTGTGCCTGCTGGCGAATGATGCGAGCAGCGAATAGCCGTTCGGCGAAATGCAAGGAAGGGCGAAAAGAGGTGACATAGGGGAGGAGAGGTCGAGGTGGAGGGCGAAACCGAGCGAACACTGAGGAGGAGTAGCGAAAGGGGAAATGAGGATACCAAGGTGCAGGAAATGCACAGGTCATGGCAACCCAACTATTCGAACACCATTGGAAGAGGGTCGAGCAGAGGAGGTGGTAGGCCCAGTGATGACTGCTGAGTCAGCCCCAGGACATCGATCGTGCATTTGGCGGCGCGGCTGTGGTAGTTGGCGCGAACAGCGAGAGTTGGTTGCCGAACATAACAATGGTTGTCGGAACGAACACGAAGGTGGGGTGAGACAGTAGGAAAACTGAGCTTCTGAGTATGAGAGATAAACGCGTCATGACAGGATATCACCATCGGAGGGGGTGATCTGCGAGATGATGGTGGCGATGGTGTAGTCAGAGGTGTCCGTCTCGATGACGATGGGGTTACTTAAGTCGAAGTGGATGAGGACTGGGGCTTTCGAGAACACAGCTTTGAGTGCTTTGAAGGCCTCCTGCTGCTTTGAAGGCCTTCTGCTGCTTCGCTTCCCAGGTGAACGGAATATCCTTCCTGGTCAAACGAGTGAGCGGCAGGACAATGTCTGAGAATGAAATGATGAATCTTCTGTAGAAGTTCGCAAACCGCAGGAATGATTGGACTTCGCGAATGTTCGTCGGTACGGGCCACTTTATGATGGCAGCTTTCTTTTTGACGTCCATGGAGACCCCAGCAGGAGAGATGATGAATCTGAGAAATTCGACCCAGTCCGAATGGAAGAGGCACTTCTCGGGCTTTATGAAGAGGTTGTACTTCCGAAGATGGGCGAGGACCATTCGGACATGTTCCAAGTGATCCTTCCTTTCTTGGAGAAGATAAGGATGTCGTCGAGGTAGACTACAATGAAGACGTCAGCCATGTCTTGGAAGATATCATTCATAAAGTGCTGGAAGGTAGCTGGGGCATTCATCAACCCAAACGGCATGACGAGGTATTAGAAGGACCCATATCGAGTTCAGAAGGCTGTCTTCCACTCTTGGCCAGAGGCGATCCGGACATTGTTGAACCCGGCGCGAAGGTTGAATTTGGTATAGACGTTCGCGCTTTTGAGTTGGTCAATAAGGCTCGGAATGAGTGGGATAGGGTACTTGTTCTTTCACATGATACGATTCAACCCTCGGTAGTCCACACACATTCGCAGTGTACCATCCTTTTTCTTCGCAAACACAACAGGGGCGCCACCGGGTGATTGGGAGGAGCGGATAAAGCCCTTGCCAAGCATATCTTCGAGATAGTCGCAAAGCTTCTAATTCGTTGTTCGAGAGTGGGTATATGGGACCGTGAGGTGGTGTGCCATCGTTCTTGATCTCAATGGTGTGGTCGTAAGGGCAATGTGGGGGCAAGTCTTTGGCTTTAGATACTCCTCTGGTACCACAGTTCTGAACATCTCTAACTCATCCTTCGGTAGGGGGTTTTTGTGAAGGAGTGTAGTCAGAGCGGGTGCGTTGCCTACGGCGTGGAGCAAAGTTGGTTCGGGATGGTAGGGTGCATGTTTAACATGAAGGTTTCTTCTTCACCAAGTTTCATGATTAGCTCAAAGGCGGCCGCACTGATTAGGCTTATATGTGGTGTTGCCCTCCTCGCCAGAGGTGGATCAGGAGGCGAAGAATGGAATGGGAGGTGATCATCGATCAGCGATTCTGTACAGGGTGTACAGGGGCGAGAATGGCTCTGAATGGGCTCTGTTTTTGGTCGAATAGGTTCGGGAACTATTATGCTTTCTTTCATGGCTGAACATGGATGGATGAGATTGTTAGGAAGCGATACGGACGACTCAGAGGAGTGATTCTCAATCGGCTTTGTTGAGAGAAGTAATGGTTCACCATCCACGTCGAATGTCTGGTCGTAACCAGAAAGATCCGGAATAGGAGCAGGCGAAGAAGCAACATCTGGTAGAAGGACTGGGACGTAGGAGAGTGGTCCAATCGCCGCGTTCAGGACATAACCCAAGGATGGCAGGGACGAATGCGAACCAGAAACTGGTGGTGGAGAAGCCATCGAGGCAGTGTGGAGTTCGGGGATACTGTCGAAGATAGCCGGAGGGGAAATCATCGTACAGGCCATAGCGACCATCATACGTGGGAGCATGGAATCGGTGCCAGAAGGAAAGGTGATTGAGAGAGAGCCCCAATCAATAGTGGGTTTTGTAGAGCGAAGCCACGGAAGCCCGAGAATGATCACAGCCGAAGGGTGTAACTTTGTGACAAGTAGCGAAATATCCTGCAAAGAGGAGTCGCTGAAAGTGAGACTAGTATCAAGATATTTGTGAATGAAACCAGCAGTGGCCGGCTTCCCGTCAAAAAGGGAGAGAGTGATCGGAGAACGGAGTGATGTACATACAAAACCAGGACGAGAGGAAGAGCTATCAATGAAATTGGAAGTAGCATCAGAGTCGATGAGAGTAGGGACGGAGTTAGAGAGACCGGGAAGGTGTACATGGATGATGAAGGATGAATCAGAATGGGAGCTAATAGAGGTGAATAAGCACACAGGTGGTACAGAGTAGATAGGGTTGTTATTCAAAGAGACAGAGCAGGTGTGGGTAAGAGTCGTGGAAAGTGAGTCGGAGTCCAGTGGGGGAGAAGGTCCAGGTCCGCCAAGTAGGGCAGAAATCTGTGCGAAGGATTGGTATGGGGAAGGGCGACCTGCGAAGGGGTAAAGCTGTCCCGCAAATAAACAAGGCTCAGGCCCGCCAGGTGGAGCAGGAATCTGTGTAGAGGAGCATTGCAGGGGAGGTTGTCCCTCGAAGGGGTGAGGTTGCCCTGCGAATGGAAATAGCGCAGGCCCGCCCGGTAGGGCAGGAGTCTGGGTGAAAGTTCGTTGCGGGAGAAGGCGACCCATGAAAGGGTGAGGCTGTCTCGCGAATAGAAGTGGTGCAGGCCCGCCAGGTGAGGCAGGAGTCTGTGCGAGGGATTGTTGCGGGGGAGGTCGTCCTGCGAATAGAAGTGGTGTAGAGTGCATGTGTAGAAAGGGGTGACGAGTAGATGGAATAATGCTTTGACTGTAGCTGTTAGTTCAATTATACTGTCAAGATTGGTTTTTAGGCATTAATATCGTGTATTAGTGAACACTGCAAATGCTTGAATAACTTGTGCGAATAAGTATGCCATTCGGCGAATAGGTGAACCAATAAATGTTCACAAGATGAGAGGGCTGCCTGAACGGAGTTCGCCCTATCTACAGTCGTAGCGAAATAGCCCGTGACTCTTGATGATGTAACGTGCAAGGTGTCACAGAAAGGTTGTCTAAGTAGCGACAATCCCTTCGCCGGTGAAGGCGCTCCTTCGGAGCCCTTCGCCGACAGCACAGAAAATAGTTCGAAGGCTAAGGTAACGAAGATGAAGTATGAGAACTCACCAGTGATGCCTAAGTCTTCTTCTGGTCAAAGATAGAAATCTACAGGAGAAGGTTCAAGATGACTATCACAGTGAGGTCAAGTTTGCACAAGATGGACGTATGATAATTGAACTGGGGAATATACATGCGAATGTAAACTACTTATATCAAATGCTCATAAGGTATCAGCGAATAGGAAAGAGGCTGTCATGAGTCAGGGTTGGATAGGGGTGTGCAGTCATGACACAGAATAGATGGAATAAACATACAATAGAGTGAGAGAGGAGGGCGAACATGAAACGATGGAGAGTAAAGGTGGCGAAGGCACCTATGTACGAAACCATGTCTTGGGACCCGCATATACACCACCCTGCACGGACTCTTCATCTGCTGGGTTGATCCCACACGACCTGCGGGTAGGACGTTCCGCAGATGCATCCCGGCCATATGAATCACCTAAAGGGGTTGGATCGAGAAGGTGATGGGGTTAGTGATGAACCATCACGCCAGGTAAATGGTATTGATCGTATTTGATGGCATGCCTGCTGGCGAAATATGCGAGCAGCAAATAGTCGTTCGGAGAATGGGGCAAACAGCAAATGGAGTGAACGTAGAGGAAGGGTGGTCGAAGGGTGGGGCAAACTCAGGTGAAGATGCAGGGGGAGTGACGAGGGGGAACGTAGAGACAGCGGGGTAAGGGAAATAGACAGGTCATGACACCTTTGTCTGTTCTTCAATTCAGAGTGCCAGTTGGTTCGTTACATTATCGCATGTCACCCACCTGAGCTATTAGGATAGATGATATAAGCCAAAATGTTACAGCTGAGCATGTGTGGACTGACTTTATATGCAATACCTACTCATTCAAGGACTTAAACATCACCTGTCCTAGATGCACACTGGAGTGTGAGTTGTTCAGGTGCACAAACGCCAGCAAGGCATTCTGCAATGTATGGTACCCTTCCATATCCTCCTCAATCCAGTGTCCTGTGATGGCAAGATAGCCATCCACATTGCTGGCTTGCCAGGCATTGCAGGCTTGCCAGGCATTGCAGGTTGTGGATACCAACCCCTTGAGTCTGGAACCCTGCAAGTATTTTCAAGCTTTCATATGGGTGGCAGCTGCCGACAATGTGAATGACTCACCGCAAGGCGTTCTGGAATAACTCCATGGCTTCCGCCCTATAAACCTTGTTCCCTGGCAGTTTGACCCCATCCTTGGCACATGAGGCCATGTCTATCATATCCTTTAACTGAGGATGTTCGAAAGCCACTATCAGCTGAGGACAATAGTATAAGCCAAGTAGACATGATTTTAATATATATATATAAAGATATCACCTGATCCATGTTAGAATAAATGGATAGCTATATCAAACATTATTCTAAGGTCTATACAATCGTCTAACTGAGCTAACATCTGGGAGAAATAATCCATGCACCAGTAACAATGCCTGCCCTGGAAAGCAGGCACCTGGGCCCTGGTCAGAAGAAATATTGCTATGGGACTAATAGTCCCATACAGGGACATCGGACACGATGGAGATTACATTATACAGTCCTATCTATGGACGTACTGAATAACTACCTCAGGAGAGAGGTACAGAGATGGCAAATGCCTTGCCAAGGCTGCTGTAGGCACACAGCACAGGACACACAAGTTTTCTATTCTATTCTATTCCCCTGACCAGCTCCACTGATTAAGAGCTGTATTACATGTTGAAAGGGGCTTTTTACATTGCTTCAAGATCCCAGCTTAGATACTTGTCAGTAGGACAAGTATCCCCATCATTGTTCCTGCTCCACAGCTGTATGCAGCCTGTGGAGCATTTCCACATTATCCTGACCCATTCTATCACTATCTTGAACACTGGTAGTCACTACTATTTTAGTATAAGTAGCTACCATAAATGTACGAACAAATCATCCAGAAAATATCCAGAACAATCCAGAATTGCTGTTTCACCTCCTGAAGTAACTGTAGACTTGTTTGATAGCTACAGAGCTTATTTCTTGATAGATTTCTCTAATTGTTTGTTGAGAGTCTACTATAACTGGCTACACTATACTGTTCCGAAAGTGAGAGCTTCGGACCCCTAGTTCCTCTGTTCTCACCTGTTTCTTCCTCGACTCGGTCACGTGACCTACATCAATCAGTGACGCACTCGGCCCACAGAGCTTAGTCAGCTCACGCATATACCGTGCACAGGGGTGCACGAAGAGTCCCCACTCCCTGAGTCATCAAATATATCAATTCTGATATATCTGATCTATTATTTCTAAAAATCCATGGCTATTAACCATTCAACATCCAAGTGTCTGAAGGCTCCAACAGAGTAAGTGGCCACAGGTTCCTTCATATCTTTGGGCATAGGGGCAAAATGATCGGTAACTCGCTGGGCCTGGTATCTGGCCTGCTTGACTGCATTGGGGAGTTTACTAATGAAACCTGTTTTGCTACACCATTCATTGTATTTCCCCCACACACCGAGAACAATGAGCATGTTATCCAGCCCGAATAACATGCATACCTTGTGACTAGCTTCCATGTTTCTATGGAGTGTAGTTACCTCATTGACAAATGATTTTTTTTGCCAATCCTTTTTGCTACAAATAATGTCAATAAAATTCTAAGAGAAAAACACAATGACATACCGACACAGCTTGCAGTCAATAACCTTTTTAGAACCCTCCATGTGCAGATTGTCATAGAAGACTTGTGTGTCCAATGTATGATCCTTGAACTTATTTGACGTTGCCTCAGTTAACTGATCAATACTATCCAAATCTTTGAGCCAGCCACTTGGATGTGCCTCATCTACAGGTGCGATCACATTTGGGACACCTACAGCTTATTAACAGTTTGAAATCAATAGTATAAGAAAATACAAGCCATACCAGGTACTACAACTGGGTCCTTGTTGGGAATATCTTTGCCCATGGTCTGCCTTCAGCCACCTTCCTCATGTCATTGTCAGTTAGAATCTTGGTAGTACCTTCATGGCTTCCCTTCTCTGTGGTAGCAGGTTCAGTGACAGTGACAGATGCATTGATATGCATTGTCTTTTTTTTTTTGTTCTTTGGTTCATCTGTATCAGCCACAGGCTGTCTTACCACCGCTTTGGAACTATGCTTGGCTCTCACGATGTTTTCAACATTGTCTGGATCAAGGAGTGTTGTGCTCTTCAGAACATGACCAGTATGAATTGTAACCAGCGGGAGCAGCTGGATCTTATTGTCACTGTCTTCAAACTGGGGCATGGCAGTAAGTCCAACAGCATGAGGAGAACTGTACAGCTGAGCTGCCAGTTTTTTAAACTCAATTCTATCCATTACAGTACTCGCTTGGGAACCCTTGGGTTCACTTGGCTTCCTCGGTTTCTCTTTGTACCTTTCCATCAGCCCTGACTTCCCTTCCTAGTTAGTTCCCCGTTTGTCCAACGCTTTGTTCCCCCTGTCCATTGTACTGATCATTGATCCCTCTGACCCCGCATACTACTTTACTATATAAACCCCCCAGTCATGTATCGTAGTTCTTCAGTTCAGATATCAACTTAGCTTCTCATACACTAAACACCTCTGCTTGATATCGTTTCCAATTCTCAGCTTATAGCCAAGCCTGTTCCTGAAATAAAGGCAGAACACTGAGTGGGCGCAACCCATGAGGTTGAAGCCAAGCCCTCTGTTCTGAGATCTCGGTTCAGCTCTGGTAGAGCTGAACTACAGTATGACATACAGTCTTAACAATAGAGAATAAAAGTGTGTCTTGCAACAGCCAGGCACCTCCAACAGTGTGGGTTGGGAATTAGGTAATTGGGCTTGGCGGCACTTTGGCCTGCGATTAGGGCTTGGTGCCATACCGTATACATGTATGGCTGTACATTGTACAGCAATATTACGGCCTCATCTGTATCATATGTTGGGCTGCTGGAACCCCGACGGTATGGATATGGCAGTCATACAGCTGTCGTACAGAAATACGGGGTATGTCCAAGGTACTAGGTGTATTTACAGACCTAGTGGACACTTGCCAGGGAAATATGTGGGAAGGGCCTCACCTATCATAGGGCGAAGAAGCTTATGTTTGCCCCAGGCCATAGCCAATGCTTCTGACACTGGCATACCCTTGACCCCATACTCAATCTTCCTCATTCAATGTTCATTAGCTGCTCTTAGGAGTGAGAAGAAAGGACGAAACCTTGTGGTGTGCATCAACAGCACATCCAATCAGCTTTGACCAATCATTTGTGGGCCATTTACTTGCAACCCACGATACTGGGTCTGACATCTCAAAAGAATACAAATCAATAGTATAAAGTTCTGGGGGGGCGGTTGTGGGCCTCACTATATGAAAACAGCACGCGCTGCTGACACAATCCTGACAAATAATGTTATGTCAGCTTTTAGGTCAGCGGTGCAGCCGCAAGCCAAGTTCCTGGGGGGGCGGTTGTGGGCCTATTATGTAATTTGCGCAGTTTGAACGCGAGCGGCGCAGCCGCGAGCAAGCAGCGTTCCTGGTCACGTGACCATTTCGCGTCCAACGTTGCTGCGCGCGCGCACCTTCCCTCAACCCTCCTGCTGCCATTTCTTCGGGCTCAACTGCTGGCAACCTCTGGCTCCCCTGCCCACTGTCTCTGTGCCTGATGGATCTGTCTGTCTGCTGCTGGATCTCTGTGTCTGCTGCTGGATCTTTGTGTCTGCTGCTGGCTCTCTCTGTGTCTGCTACTAGCTCTCTCTGTGTCTGGCTCTCTCTGTGTCTGTTACTGGGGCTCTCTGTCTCTCTACAGCCACCTCAGGTAAATATTGTTAATATTTTCGCTTTTTTATCCTCTTTGACTTCTTTTCACCCTAGGCTGCTCCTCTCATTGCCTCCCACCTTTCTTGATGGTCATTACTGGCTCTGGTGTGTTTTTTCCTGTAATATCTATCATTTCTTCCAATAATTTTCGCTTTTTTATCCTCTTTTTGTCTTCTTTTCAGCCACCTCTCTCAATGCCTCTCACCTTGCCTGTCTGATATTGGTGCATCTGGTGTGTGTCTTGCTATCATGTTTTGATATTTATTAGAATCAGCTTCTCTCTATGGTATATATTGCTATTTCTTGCTATAATTTTCGCTTTTTTAATCTCTTTTTGACTTCTTTTCAGCTTAGGTTGCTCCTCCCATTGCCTCCACCTTTCTTTGTCATCACTACTGCCTCCTGTGTGTTCTTTCCTTATCATATCTGGCATTTCTTTCACTAATTTTCGCTTTTTTATCCTCTTTTTGCCATCTTTTCAGCCCAGGTTCCTCCTCTCAGTGCTCCTCACCTTTCCTGTCTGCCATTGCTGCATCTGGTGTGTGTCCTGCTATCATATTTGTGTTGTTTTGACATTTATTAGGATCAGCTTCTCTCCACAGTATTTCTTCCAACATTTTCGCTTTTTGAACCACTTTTTGATTTCTTTTCAGCCTAAGCTGCTATTCTTATTGCCTCCCACCTTTCTTGATCATTATCACTGCCTCTGGTCTGTGTTTTTTCTGTCATGTCTTGCAATAATTATTCACCTTTTTATCCTCTTTTTTTTTTTTTTTTCTAGCACAGGTTCAGAGCTCCCACCATTCCTGTGTCATGGCTGCAAGTGGTATGTTTCTTGCTCTCATATCTGCTTCTTTTTTGATATTTATTAGGATCAGTTTCTCTTTTTTTGAATTGTTATGTATTTGTCCCTCTCGTGGTCGATGGCGTGAGCCCTCGAGCTCTTGCGACTGGAGCTCGAGTATTCCGAGTCCTGACCATCGTCTGGGGCTCGTCTTTTTGCCGTCGTCCCCCTTCAGGGACGATCGTCATCGCTCTACTTCATGAGCGTCGGTTTGAGTCGTGGCTTTGAGCCCGCCTCGACGTTGTTGCTCTACCGTCTGACGACAGTGAGGCTTCTCTGCCCTTTCCTTTGTCTCTGGGCAGAGGGGAATGGGGGGGCGGCGCTGGCTCGTTGCCTGGCGTCGTCTCCTCCTCGGCCATGCTCGACGAGACGTGTTCGGGGTTTTCCTCGTCCTCTACTGAGGGGACGAGGGCGGTGAGATCTACGATCTCTCCGTCTTCTATCGTCCTGGACTCTTGGTCCAGGGTAGCGTCAGCCGCCGTGTCGCTGGGCTGTGCCTGGGGCGTGGACATCGAGCTCGTCGCTCGTGTCCATCTTCGACTGCGTGGAATCATCATGCTCGCAGCCGTCAGTAGAAAGTCTACTGGAGGGTCTCAACAATGTTTAGTCATCGATGCAGCAATCTTTCTCAAGATTGCTTCGAATCCACTATCGGTTGGTCACGTGGCGATCAACCGCAGGATAGTTCAAAAAGGTGTAAAGGATGTCGATCTTAAGACCTTGTATCACAAGGGCACTACAGAACTTGACCAATGAGTGGTATTCTGAATGCTACGTAGTGACAGGTAAGAGCAAGATGCGATGGGGACTGCTGGCCGGTTCCCACGCATAAACTATACAGTGGGTCCCTAAGGGGCCCACTGGGATTATGTAATAACTATTGTACATGTAGATACACGGGTTATTTACAAAAGAGGGCGAAGGTACCTATGTACGAAAACACGCCTTGAGACCTGCATACACACTACCTTTCACGGAGTCTTCGCCTGCTGGGTGGATCCCACATGATCTATAGGTAGGACATCTTGTGAATGCATTCCAGCCATAGGAACGCTCAAAGGGGGTTGGGTCGAGAAGGTGATGGGACCAGTGATGAACCATCAAGCCAGGTAAAGAATATTGATCGTGTTTGATGGTGTGCCTATTGGTGAATGATGCGAATAGTGAATGGTCATTTGGAGAATGCGGCTAAGGGTGAATGGAATGATCATAGAAGAGGCGTGGCCGGAGGGAAGGGGGAAGCTGAGCGAACATGGAGGAGGATTGGTGCAAGGGACAATAGGGGTAGCTGGGTACAAGAAATAAACGAGTCACGACATCTGGTCATAGGAACATCCAACAGGGTTCGAGCCAAGAAGGTGATATGACCCGTGATGAACCATCGAGCCAGGTAAAGGACGTTGACCGTGTTTTGATGCCGTGGCTACTGGCGAATGACACAGGTAGCGAATGACCATTTGGCGGATTCGGCGAACAGCGAATGGAGCGAATATAGAAGTGGAGTGATGAAGTTACTGGGTATAAGAAACAAACGGGTCATGACACACGGCTATGTGGAACGGAACGGACTGACCACGTGGAAGTTGAAATGTGCCATCCCGGTGTTCAATGTGGATGGAAGCCCCAATGAGGCAGGGTCAATCACAGAGATAGTAGACACAATTCTCAACTACGATGGGCACACGGAATGCACTTCCTTTGCAGTCACCAGCCTGGGGAGGCAAGAGAATATATGTCAAATTCAAAATGATTTAATAAAGGATCTCTGTTGCTCAACAGCTGGGACTGTTATGTTTGTCCCGTTGCTGTGCTGACTAAGCTCATCAAGGTGCATCTGTCGGTGATGGATGCTGGCCACGCGACCGTGTTGATGGAAGAATGGGTTCGATCTAGAGAACGAGTATCTCAAAAGGCTTTGATTTTGAGATAGTTTAGAGTAGGCAATTATAATAGACTCTCAACGAAGATTTAGAGAAAAATATCAAAAACTAAGCTCTGTAGCTATCAAACAAAGCTACAGTTACTTCAGGGGGTGAAACAGTAATTTCTGGATAATTTGTTCGTACATTTGTGGTAGCTATTTATACTATAATATTAATGACTACCAGTGTTCAGGATAATGAGTGGATGGGTCGAAAAACTGTGTGTGCATAGAGGGGTGACTATTTGTAGTCATAAAGCCATAAAAAAGATGGGGATATTCACAGGGGTAATAGGCTTTGGAATAGAGTCTTGTATCTACTATACAAAGCTCCTGTCTACATGGTGTTAGGATAATAGTCAGTTGGACGTGTCATGGAGTACAATAAGAAAAAGAAAGCTATGTTTCTCTTGTGCAACATAAAGGCTGCCCTTGGCGATGGAGCCGCCATCTCTGTGCCTCTTCTGTGGGGAAGCTAATCAAGCATATGTATTTGGAATGATGTTCTGTCATCATTCCGTAACATCCAATGCTCCTGCACAGTCTATGTACCTCTGTGGCTTTTGGTGCCTGCACCTCCTTGGTGCCTGTGGCCTGGCGCCTGTCAACATCATGGCCGATGCCATCTGCCAACAGACACACTATCTCTGATCGGTGAAGCGTGGCCAATGCCGGTATTCAATGTTCCTGTATCTTATCTAATTGATAGATAAGATAGGTGTGGATCATGATATTATCTGGCGCTTGCGTGGGCTGATATCTATGGTGCCGCAAGCATCGTTTCCATTCTTTAATAAATTCTTTTTGTTCTTTTGTTAGTTTATATATATATAAAGGTGACTTAAATAGTATAGTTGCGTTTATCACAACACTGATGAGTCGATGCCCGACCAAGTGTCACATGTGCCGGTCGGAAGTGTGGAAGGAGCATCAGGAGCAGCGGAAGACTGAACCACTCATACAGACATGTCGTTCTGGCCCTCATCCATGGCTTGCGGAAGAGGATTTGGAAGCGGAATTTGAACCAGCTACCACTTCCGATTCTGACTCCGACTCCGCCCGGAAGATACCTTGGTGGAAGGAGAGCGCTTGCCATACGTAAACCTTCTGCTGGAAGCAGAACACACCCATGCCACCGGAAACATTTCGCAACATCTAGCAGAAGCCTCCAGGAAGCATGATAAGGTGGAGGTAGAGATTATGGAGTACTTGTGAGAGTTCAAGGCTGTCTTTGCCAAGGAGTCATTTGATGCCTTGCTCCCACGGAAGCTGTGGGACCATGCCATTGAGTTGGAGCCTGGGTCAAAGCCCACCAACTGTAAGGTCTACCCACTGTCACCTAGGGAGCAGGTAGAGCTTGATGCATTCCTTGCAGAGAACCTCCATACTGGGAGGATCCACCCCTCCAAGTCACCCATGGCATCTCCAGTCTTCTTCATCTAGAAGAAGGACAGCTCGCTCAGACTCATACAGGATTACTGAGCCTTGAATGCAATCACAATCAAGAATCGGTACCCCATTCCACTCATTTCCAAACTGATCACACAACTCCATGGTGCAAGGTACTTCACTAAGCTGGATGTCCGCAGGGGTTTCAACAATGTTTGTATTTGCGAGGGAGACGAATGGAAGGCTGCTTCCGCACCGACTGAGAACTGTTCAAGCTGCAGGTCATGTTCTTTGGCCTCACCAACAGTCCTGCCACGTTCCAGATGATGATGAATGACATGTTCCAGGACATGATAGCAGAAGGGGTTGTCTGTGTCTACATTTATGACATCCTCATCTTCACAAAGACACTGACCGAACATCGGGAGATCATGTGGAGAGTTCTAGAATGGCTCTGGGAGTACAACCTGTGTCTCAAGCTGGAGAAGTGTGAATTTGAGCAGACGTGGATAGAGTATCTTGGGGTGATTGTGTTGGAAGGAATGGTGGAGATGGGCCCAGTCAAGGTTTCCGGTGTGTCAGAATAGCCTACGCCGCAGAACAAGAAAGAAGTCCAGTCCTTTGTCTGGTTTGTCAATTTCTACTGGCGGTTCATCAAGGACTTCTCCTGCCATGCCTGTGCCCTCTTTGACCTCACCAAGAAGGACATTGGATGGTGGTGGGGGGAGCCGGAGCAGGCCTCCTTTGACAAACTCAAGGAGCTGATCACTTCTGCCCCAGTCCTGATCTTTCCTGACAACTCCCGCCCTTATTGAGTTGAAGTGGATTCTTCTGATGCAGCCACTGGAGCGGTCTTGTCACAGCAGTCGTCGGAAGATAGTGGAAGGTGGCATCCAATTGCCTTCTTCTCCAAGAGCCTTAGTCTGGTGGAGCGGAATTATGAGATCCACGACAAGGAAATGCTGGTGATCATCCAGGCGCTGGAGGAGTGGCGACACATCCTCGAAGGTGCTCTGCATCTGTTCGAGATCTGGACAGACCACAAGAACCTTGAGTACTTCCACACATCCAAGAAATTGAACCGACAACAAGCATGGTGGTCCCTATACCTGTCTCAGTTCGGCTTCATGCTCCATCACCGCCCTGGCCGCACCATGGGCAAGCCCAATGCCCTATCCTGCCATGCGGATCACAGAAGCGGAAGAGGAGACAATGCTGACATGACAGTGCCCCACCCAAGCCTCTTTGCAATCTGCACCCTCGAAGGAGTGACCACAGTTGGGGCAGAAGCGGAAGTGCTCCGGGACATCTGGAGGCAGTACCGGAATGGAGAGAAGGAGGAATCGGTGGTGAAGGCGGTGGAGGAGCTATGGAAATGGCATTCATGGTCAGTACGGGCAGCGGAGTGGTCAGAACGTGATGGGTTGCTCCACTTCAGGGGCAATATCTATGTTCCAGATGGGGAGGACCTCCGCCACCACCACATTGTGTCCCAATACCATGACACCTGGGTCACAGGGCACACTGGCAGGTGGAAGACGCTGGAGTTAGTGGCTCGGAACTACTGGTGGCCTCAGATGTCCCGCTACATTGGGCAGTATGTGAAGACGTGTGACCTTTGCCTCTGGACCAAGGCACAGGGGCATCCGCCCGTCAGAGAGCTTGTTCCCTCCCCATTCCGGAGTCCTGCTGGGACACCATCAGTGTTGACTTCATCGTTGAACTCCCGGAGTCTCACAGCTATGACGCAATCATGAATGTCATGGACTCAATAAGCAAGGTTCCCACTTCATTCTGACGCACACAACAATCACTGCCCTCGGAGCAGCCCGCCTGTCCCTTGCACATGTCTGGAAGTTGCATGGGCTCCCAAAGCAAGTCGTTTCCGACCGGGGTCCGCAGTTCATTGCGGAACTGACACAGGAGCTCCACCGCCTGCTCGGGATAAGGCTGGCTACCACGACAGCATACCACCTGCAGGGTGATGGACAGACCGAACAGGTCAATCAGGAGCTAGAGCAATATCTCCGCCTCTTTCTCAATGAGAGGCAGGATGACTGGGATGAGCTACTTCCACTGGCAGAATTCCAATACAACGACCATGTACATTCTGCCATGCAGCAGACTCCCTTCATGCTCGACTCTGGTGACACCTGCATATAGGCTTTGGGCCACGCCAGGCAGAGTCCCAACTTGAGATGGTCAATGAGTTCCGAGACTGCATGGACTCGACCCTTTCAGAAGCCAAGTCTGCCCTTGTGAAGGCCAAAGACGACATGGCAAGGTACTACAACCAACACTGGGTTCCCACCCCGGAGTACCAAGTCAGAGACAAGGTATATTTGTACACAAGTGACATCTGCAACACATGCCCTTCATAGAAGCTTGCCTACCGAGACCTTGGGCCCTTCACAGTGATGCGGAGGGTTGGACGGAACGTGTACCGCCTCCGACTTCCGAACTCCATGTCCTGCCTCCACTCCATCTTCAACATAGTGAAGTTGCTCCTGGATCCAGAAGATCCAATCCCAGGCTGGAGGGCTCATCCAACACCTCTGCCAGAAATCGCAGATGGGGAAGAGCATTATGTGGTGGAACGGATCCTGGATAGCCGGTTCGTGCAAGGATGACTCCAATTCCTGGTGAAATGGGAAGGATATGGGTATGAGGAGAATTCATGGGTCCCAGAGCAAGAAATCTCCACTCCGTACAAACTCTGTGAGTTCTACAGGACACACCCTGGTGCCCCTCGTTGAGTCTGTTCGCTGGCCTTTCAATCCCTCATGTCCTGTGCTTCGAGGACACAGCATGCTAGAGGGGGGATAATGTCAGGGGATGCCCTGTTTTCCAGTTCGAACACCATGCCAAGTTCCGACGTCATTTCCGACCCCACTTCCAGTTCCACTTCAATCTCCGACTCGGCTTTCAGAAATGGTTCCGCTTCTGGGGGAACTTCCACCAGTTCTGTTTGCCTTGCCAATTCCACTCCACTTTCTGACTTCTGCTCTTGGAACAGTGTTCCATCAACACCGCTACCCTCACCCCTGTCTATCTTTAGCCATGTTCCACAGGTGGAAAGGGTGTGACTCGTGAGCTGACCACATATTCAGATTCCTGCATACAGTTGAGTGCGGTCAAGATTGAATAGGTGCATTATTTTTTCTGTTTTTTTTTTGTTGTCATTCTTTCATCATTTTATATGACCCCAGTATGCTATGGTTGCTACACTCAACTATTAGATTTTATATGATTGAAACTATCCCTTCACTCGCTGAGACTCCAAAGTCCCCACACTCTTGACACTCTTGGTCGTCCTCCGTGGCGACCACTTCGAAGTACGTCATGCAATCAAGCAGACAATCTTATCCTTCGACAATTTATTGACTTGCGTCGTTCTCTCCCACAGAGAAACACCTTAAGCGAAGTCTGGTGTCGTCAGGAGGCACGCCTGGCCACGGTCGCAAGGGGGGGAGGGGGAGACTTCCCGCTCGGGAAAACCTCATGGTGACACATGACAGGTCCTCGGGCACGTACCCAACGGAACCATAGCGACGCAGAGAAGCTGGAGTCCGCAGCGGCTCCACTCACCGAGACTGCAGCAGGCCCCGAGTCGCTGTGCATCAAGAAACACGGTATTGGCCCGATCGCGATGAGACTCTGGTGTCGATCGGTCACTGTAGGATACCGATTGACAGAAGAGTCTTATCGGGAGCACTGGCCTCAACGTCGGGAATAACGGACCTAACTAGCCAAAATAGACCCCAGGGTTCAGGCAACGCAGAGGCAGACAGATCCAGTGCCAAATGGGACCGAGATAATGCCATGTCCTCTGCCCAGTACGTTCTCGATATCCACGTCCGGTCTAAATGCGACTGATAATAGGCGGGAAGAAACTGCCTCGTGAAATCCTAGTGACCGAATCACACATTCGTGCTCGACACAGCAACGCGGCTTGGCAGGAGGGCCAGGAAGATGCATCCAGACGCTGATATTCTTACAGAGATTGTCCAAGCGTAAAGTGGGAGGGATCGATAAACATCGTGACATAGCATGCCAAACAACGCTCATCAAAGACCAATTTTACAAGTAGCAGGCTAGGCGCAATGAAATGTTGTATTTTCAGCCGGCAGGCGTCGTCTACAGAGATGATAGCGATTGTTTCCTCTGCACAATTCAATTCAATCAAGTGTTATACTTACTTTACTAGACAGAGTCTTTCCGGGGGATCCCCTTGCACTCGAAGATCGCTGGCAACGATCTGCACGTACCTGTAATTACACATGGGATTAGCATGATTCAGACGCCTGTCAAGGGACGGTTCGATACGGTATTATTCAGATGGCCCTGTGTCCCTCAAAGGTGTCCTTGAGTACATCTCTCGTACCTATTGCCACAGTAAAGGTCAAATAAGGCGTGGCCAGTAGGAGAATTCTTGAGCAGGGAGGGAACGGCCTGCCTCCTGGCCGCTCCGTCTGTGGATAACACGGCCCGCGCTGCCTGTTGTTGGTGAATGAACTGACAAGGCATTGATTTCTGATTTATTCTGCAGCACGTCACCCGTTGGAGTCTTCTTCGGTCACTGAAACCACCGCACGTATCTAGTACTACTTGCGAGTTACGGTAATAATGAATGGAGGACGAAAAATCGTATACCTGTTGACGCCAACGTATGCGAAGCCGCGACTCGTGATCCACGCTTGGTGCAATTGCATTCGTTATGGACACAAAACTAGAAGGCTAAACAATTTGAAGTATGAAGAATGTTCGATGTTTGGGCTTGTGTGGCCTCACGTGATGCCATCGATCCAAATGTGATATCACATAAGTGGGTTTATATAAGTTAACGTCGATGTCCTCAAGCTTCGAAAATCGATACTATGTCTTCCCACTCGATGTCTCCATGCTCTTCATCCCCCAAGATGGCCCTAATTACGGCTTTCGTCGAGCTGATGCCATCCGGCGATGTCTGCAGGATACTTTGGGGGTCGACCTCTTCATGCCTGATGGCTGTGTGTCGAATCACAGAATGTTTGTTCATCGACCAATAGCGGCAATTTTGAGACGGACATCGCCAGGCATATGACTTGGCCCGCCCGACGCGGTCCTTTGTCGTCAGGATCTCGGCATCCTGTACCCTCAGCGTACCCTTGACGAGTTTACTGAGCTCGCCTGCGATGTGCGTATAAAGAATGTGCTTATAAAAGGCAAACTTTAACTTCCCATCGACCCTGAAATCGCACGGGCCAGCCTTCTTGCTGAACTCGCAGTATTTGTCGAAGGGGTTGAGAGGCGGAGGTGAGGAGCCATATCGGAACGGAATGAAGGTTGTGGCGATAGGGGGTGGAGGGGCAGGTAACGCCGTCCATGCTCCTAATGATCCTGCCCCTTCCGCTGGCAGAGAGTGGATGGGGACATCCAGCGACTCCACTACAGTCGCGGTGGGTGGTTCAGCCGCGGTGTACCGCGCCTGTCCCTCATCATGATATAGATTGTTTGGGTTGCTGGGTGTATACCCAGCAGAACTACTTGATAGTATTCATAAACAATAGATCGTGAGCTAGTACGATACCAATACCTTTTCGTGTTTGTGTCTTTCAGCCACGGTGCACCTTCCCCGAGGGCGGACCGAAGGGCGTACGGCTCTATAAGCTCGATACAGTACGGTGCTGGGCCTAGGATAGGAGGCTTGGGTATGCGAGTGTGCTCCGCCATGGGGATGGGTGTGGACGGTGCTCGCTCTTAGAACGTACGAGCCTCCACTCCCACTACTATATACTCTCGCCAATCTGCCTGGATCACATGATACAGCTAATATAAATGCCGGCATGCTTATCTTAATTCAGTGTCAGAAGCTTATGAATTGAGCGTACCGTCCGTCAGAGGATCCAATTAAGTTCCACGAAATGCCAATTGCTGTTGTACCAACAGACAGAGAGAGAAGAGAGTGAAAAGGTATACTACGAATATGAATAATGAATACGAACTACACGGTACGCAATAAAAAGAAAAGCAACTCTGGGAAGAAAGAATAAAGTATGAACGATCAACGCCCGTCCACATCCGGGCCGGCCGCCGCACTAATACCTACTTACCAACGTCCGCCCTGCCGCACGACCAGCTCCCTATCCTCCTCCCCCAACACCCCAGAATTACCGGCCGCCGCAACGACGCCGACGACGCCTCGCGCTCCAGCCGCCCCCGCGCCTGCGCCTGCCCCAACACACCCCCGGCGCATCCTCCTCCTCAGCAACGAGGCCCTCCCTCCCCGCTGCACCCGCCGGAACCCACTCCGCGCGCACCGTGCTCACGGACTTGACGCGCGTCAGCCCCGGGCGGCGCCACGCCTCATCCAGCACCGCGTCCGCGTCTTCGTCCGCATCGAGCGCCGCGTCGTCGCCCGCGCCGAGCGTCTGGAGCTCCGCGCGGGTCCGCGTGCAGCCACGCCGCGTCGTGCGCGCTCGCGCGGCTCGAGCGTGAGGCGGCGTATGCTCGTGCGGCTGCGGCGGGCCGAGGGGGGCGGCGGCACCGTGGGCATGGGCATGCGTGTGGGTTGCGCGCGGGCATCTTCTGGCGGACGTCCAGCGCGCGGGCGCTTGTCCCCGCCGTGGGCCGAGGTGCGCATCGCGAGGCGCGGGATGGCGTTTTCTCGATTGATCCACTAGCGTGAACGCCGCGAGTTTACTTACAGTATACGGCCAAGCACTGTGCAGCAGAAACTGGAGAGTAAGTAAGATGTCAGTAAAAAAGAGCGTACCACTGACTTGGGAGAACGGCAGGAGCATAGACTCTAACGGTGGCTTTGCTCCAGACTTTATAGTAGTTAGACGCGGCGTACCACAGGAAGGTAATCGCAGGCGTAGCCCTAATAGTAGACCCATTGATGTAGCCATTTGCACCAGCAATAATAGACCCGGCAGCCAAGCCGACAAGAATACTGATATTTTTCAGGAAGGGAGATCCAAACAACTCCGTGAGAACTATGCTGGTGAACGATAACAATCGCCCTATGGCGTTAAGTGCACCCGAGGCACCGACGAGGGCGCTACCGACGAGAAGGGCCGCCATACCTGTAACGTACACGCCCCATAAGTAATATTGTTATTTGGTGGATGGAAGGCATTATATTCTACCTGTGATCATCGGCGACAAAGGATAAACCGTTTCTAGGAAGGAACAAACAAGAGCAGTACCTGTTGTAGAAGGATCAGCTGATTAGCTGGTTGGGAGTGCCAGAGCACATCTTACCGAGAAGTTTGCCATAGGCTTTATTACTGCGTGAACTGGAGTTTTGGGCGAGTCTGTCTGACGGACGCGAGAACACCAGCTAAAAATGGCACACATAGGAAACGTCACCCGGCGCAACTCCGCCCGGAGGAGAGCGTCGTGGGCTATCCATGGACCTTGGAACTAGACCGCTATGGGTGCCGAGCCGATGTAGCCGAAGTTAGTGAGTGGCACGTGACTACTGGTACCGAGTAGTCAATGTTATGTCCTTGGCCCATCTCAGTGAAATCGCGCAAGAGTATCCTTCTCTCTGAAATCAGCACACATCTTACTCTTCATTCAGCTTGTCTCAGTGCTAAATATGTATCGCCATTGCTCAGGTTGCTCGCTGTCCGACTGGACGGATGCACTCTCCTATTCATATCGATGACTTTCTGGTAGCTGCTCTATCACTGGATGACGACTCCATGACGTTGTCCTGGCTCTTCTAAGGTTTATCCTGGAACTTTGCAGAAGAACTTAATGTTCCTCAACTTCTCCCGCTGTTTGTGGGAGAACGGCCTAACGTATAGCATCGATAAATACTTATGCCTATGTCTTCCTCATGATCTTTGGCTATCTTCAGCCAGCCCACAAGTCCTGACAGTAAAGTTTGAGAAGCTAGCCACAGACACTGCTGAAAAGGATGTCCAGGACTTGTCTGAAAACAGCGACACAAAGCAAGCAGTGTTCTCTCCTGTAATTTGACAGTCATGTACCGCTAGCCTTGGCCAGGCTGGCTCAGTTACTCTGAAAGGAACCACCTCATGGCACGCTGTCCACTTTGGCGCTCTCGCTCCCCACGTCCTCTTTGGGTCTTCACAGTATTGTTCACCTCATCAAAACATTACTTCTTCTAGGCACTGTTGATTTTGTGACCCAACCCGCCCATGAACCTGCATCGTCTTTTATCTTTACCTGGTTAGGTGCTGTAGACCGAGACGACGCGAAAGTCATTGTGTGGCCTGAAGCAGATCAGGGCGCCCTCCGGATCATCTGGAGGGAAACTGCTATAGGGAGTACTACTTCGACAGTGGTGTGGGGGAATGGACCAGTCGTATATCTTTGTAATGAAACCGACTGGATTGGGGTCGGAAGAATTGGAGGACTTTGGCCAAGTACAAGTTACGAATGTGTGCAATGAAGTTTCTTCCAATCCGCTGGAATACTTAAAAGTCTCTCCAGATCGCCTTGCCTACAAAAATTCGACCCATTTGCTGTACCTCAGTAGTCCTATTCCTTTCCGCACGTTTCCAGATCCGCGTTTGACGACTGGCAATCATTCCAAATTTGTCGTGTCCAGCTGCATGTTGCCCAACTTTCCTTACCTCCAATACCGACCATACCCTTCCTACGCCTCTGACACCATTTGACGAGCCGTGAAGGTGCGGAGATGTGTCTTTCTTTGTACTGGACATCTGTACAGGTCCGACCTGTTGCGATGGCAGGCATACGGCCACTGATCGCCAGGTTCACACGGTTTTCGTGATGTCATTACTCAGGAAGGCGAAAAAAAATCCATGTTAGGCGAGCCACTGTACAGCTCTCGGCACTTTATGAGTGGTTGGATCAGGTATGCTTTCTTTCTAGAATGCTGTGTCTTTTGTTCGTCTCATCTTCTGGTCTCTAGGTCAACACCACCACCACGTTCAAATTTAGTCTCTTCTGTTCCTTTCAGCTCCCTTTGGAGCCATGATGCGCAGGTCGATTCATGGGCGGCATACCTCGATGAACGTCTGACGGTCCTCGACACAGTCCCCCATGTTTTTGGGCTGTCAGGGGACAGACATGAGTTTGCGGCAATCGAGTTTCTAGGCGGCAAAGTTGTAGAGTTTAGCACTAGCCCTTTCTCTGCGTGCGAGATTCATAGCTCATTTTATATCTGTACCTTATATCTGACTGATTGTTGTGTCCTTATGCCTATGTCTTCCTCATGTTCTTTGTGATTAATCAACGACTAGGATCTCCTCCCCATCCTGCATCATTACTCGGCATGGAAAATCCAACTTTTCATCCTTCACACATAGGTACGTCTTTCCTTCCTTCAGAACAAGTGATATCTGGGGGCTAGTTTGTCCTTGCCATGCATGAGCGGCTTAATACTTTGAAGGCTCGAGTGAGTCGAGTTCGGTGTCGCGCCACATTCGGGAAACATTTGCCTCAACAGTCTTTATAATAATGAGAGCTCCTTTTTCACCATACCATATTGCCGGCGGACACCACAAGCCTTATTACTTCCAAGTTCTCGGAGTTGCTCCCTGACACGTTCGCAGCGGCGGAATAGGTTGCATGCACAAAGGGACAAAAAACGCAACTATATAATTGTTACTGGTGTTCCAAGGGAGCCGACATCATTCTACCAAATGCACAATGTCGCGGGGTCATTGTGCTCCCAGTTTAAATTCGATAGTCTCTTCATATGATCTCTTCTCACGTCGTACAGGACATGCCACCAACATGAGAGACGTCTCGTGTCCCATTATCCAGCAACATTGACACGAGCTGGTGTCTCTGTTGAGATTATCCAGCATCGCTATAGAATTACAACCACGTGCCAACTCTGGGCATTGAACTCGACAGCCTAGATCTCATATTATCTCACTTCCTCGTGTTCTCATCTTCATGAGTAACACAGTGAGGATGCGACATCTTGATACACATCAGTGAGCTGTGTCGCAGTTGCACCCATGGCCGGAATCTTTTTTTTTTTTTTTTTTTTTTTTTTTTTTTTATCCAATTTTTGTCTTTTGGGGCCGTGCCCTATGTAAGACGATGCGTACAAATACCCCGTCAACATGTTTGTCTTAACTATGTCTAAGTCTCTATCTCCGCAAGGGCCCTATGGACTACGTCCCGGGCTTGGCCGTGCTTGTGTGAAAGCGAGGTGGTTGCTCCCGCGCTCTGCGCGCGGGCGGGTCTTCCTTCTTTTCCTCTCCCTCTACTCTCTCCCGGCTGGCATCGCGACGTCTCCGAATGTTTGTCGAAACCTTCCTGTTTCATTCACGTACTGGAACAGTGGCTCCAACGCTTTCTGTTTGGTCAGTAGCGTGCTGACCGACCTTGCCCCACGCTTCAATTTCCCTTCCAGCTTCTTCCTTTGCTCGCTGTATGCCGGGCACCGGATTAGAAAATGGTGTACGGTTTCGTCCTCTCTGCGGCAAGCCGTGCACGTCGGAGAGTCTGCTTTGCCTATCCTGTGCAGGTGTTTTGCCAGCGGTGCGTGGCCCGTTCTCATCTGTACTAGTAACGAGCTTTGCCTTCTTGCCAAGCCACTGCTGAGCCTTATGTATGCCATGGATGGCATCGACTGATCGATTTTGTGCAAGTGCCGCGCCCTCGGTGATCTTGCGAACGCCTCCTTGGCTTGCGCTTTGAGGACCTTGTGGTGTCTCTGTAATTCCGCCGATCTGCTGATAGGCATCTTGCTCCGGCATACTCGTAGCTCGTTTCGTTCCTTGGTCGAGTTGCCCTTCGCGGCCTTTTTTGCTTCCCTGTCCGCGTGCTCATTGCCTTTGATGCCCTTGTGTCCAGGTATCCATTTCATTGTCATCTTGGCCGTCCCTCCCCTCTCCCGTCTCATCTCTTCCACCTGCTCATGCACTGCGTTGACAAGGTACTGTCCCGAGATGGCTTTCTCTTCTCTGGTCGTTAGTATCACAGCCTGGTTGTCTAGACTCAGCGTGTGCTCGCCACGGCCTTCTTCCCTCAGCATCTTTGCCCCCAATGCCGCTCCCAACAACTCCGCTTCGAAGACCGTGTGCTCATCTGCCGTTCCCATGTACTTTCTAGCCACCTTCTTTACCTCCCCTCCCCGGTACAGGACCGCCGCTGCCCCTACCCCTCCGTCGATCATCGAGCCGTCCGTGTATACCACGGCCTCCGCCGTGTCCTCCGCTTCCTCTTCCAACGCCGCTGCTTTATCTCCTGGTATGCTGATCCCGAAAGCCGGCTCCCACTTGGGCCCGTGCTTGAGCAATCCTATCTTTTCCATTTGTTGTGGATGCAGCCCGAAGCCGTGCATCATCTCATGGATTGCGGACCTGTGTCTTCTGACGTATCTGCCCGCTGCTCTCTTTATGTGTTTCGATAGGGGGTGCTGTGAAGGTATGCACGTTAGTCTGACTGCAGCTCTGTGTACAATTTTGGATACTAGTTGTGGGAAAGGCAATAAACCCGCATGCGCGTCGATCGCATCATTCGCCGTTGTCCGCATCGCCCCTGTGATTGCTAGTGCCGCCTGTCTTTGGACCCTTGCGAGTTTGGTAATGTATCCCTTCGTGCCCTTAGACTCTGGTACCAGGAACGTGTCGGCAGCGTACAGCATTCTCGGGATGACGACCGCTAAGTAGAATTGCCTCATGTGTTTCGCCGAAACGCCTTTGGCTGTCTTTGCGATCCTACGGTACTGATCCATTATTTTTGTCCCTTTCTTCAGTGCGTGGTTGACCTGGCACTTGAACCGAAGCTCCTGGTCGACTATTATTCCCAGGTACTTGTGCGTCTCGGTTGGGACGATCTCTTGGGCGCCTATCTTGATGGAGGGTCTTGCTACCGGCCTTGTTTTCCTCGTTCCTGTTGGGTCTTTTTCACGCTTCCTTGTGAATCCTATCAGCCCAAATTTGTCCAAGGCAAATTGGCAGTCGTGCTTAGCTGCCCAATCCATCGCCCCGCCCTCTCTGTGCACTATGTCCCTGAGCTTCCCAAACGCTTCACCCGAATCAGCCCCTTCTGCCAGAATGGTCGTGTCGTCCACGAATGCGACCGCGTCTTCTCCGTTGCTTTGTTGAACGATGTCGAGCAGGTCAGCATTGTAAAATTGGTATGCTATAGCTGAGAGCGGGCACCCCTGATCCATGCCCCTTATGATCGGTGTCGGCAGGGCTCTGTGGTCGTCGAACCTCAGAACGGCTATCCTTCCCTCGACCTTTAACCGTATCCAGTCCGTGTACTCTTGCGGTATGCCCCTAGAACGCATGTTATGTATCAGCCGGCTCATTATTATGCTTGGAAAGGCCCCCTTGATGTCCAAGAATAGAGCTCCCACCGTTCTCCCTTTCCTCCACGCGTTCTTCACCTTCGTCAGCGTATAGTGCAGCGCGTCCGTTGTCGTTCTCCCCTGCCTGCATCCATAATGGTTGCCCGGGAGCAGGTCATGCATCTCTGCCATTTTTCCCAAATCCTCTGCCACACAAGACGAGAGCACTTTTCCCATCGTGTCCAGCAAAGCGATTGGCCGGTACGCTCCTGGTGCGGTGTAGTCACTCTTGCCCGGCTTGCGCAGTACCAGTATCTCGGAGTCCCTCCACAATGCCGGGTATACGTTGAGCTTGAACGTTGCTACGAAGAGCCTCTTGATGTGTGGTATCAGCTGTTGTACGCACTGTTTTAACACTATGTTCGGTATCCCGTTCGCTCCCGGGGCCTTGAAAGGGTTGGTGCGCCTGATGGCCCTTCGGATTTGGTCTTCCGTGATCTCCTCGTAAGCAAACGCTGGCGTCGGGTACTCGTAACCCATCGGTATCTGTGTGTTGGTGTTCTGTGGAGGTGGGAAGAAGGTTTGAAGTAGCATTTTCGACTTCTCATCATTCGTGACTGCTGTCCAGGTCGAGCCATCATTCCGCTTGGTGGATAGTGTGGGCACTCTTGCTCTGCCGCTGTCTGTTGGCTCCCCGGTGACGAATCGGCTGGCCGTCCACACCGTGTGTTTGTCCACCGTGGCTAGAAAGCCCTCCCAATGCTCTTGCTTTGATCTCTCTATGGCGGCGGCGTATTGATTCCTTGCTCTCCTGTATCTTGCGTGTGCGTCATCTGTGTGGTCATTGCGCCAGTCGTGAGATTGCCGAGCTAGCTTCCTGGTGTCCTTCCTCATTGCGGTGAGTTCTCGGGTCCACCATCGCTTCATGTACGGGGATGGTTTGGTCTTGGGGACCAGCTCTTCCGTAGTCTCACTTATCGCCCTGTTCACACCCTCAAGCAAGCTGTGGAATTCTTGCTCGCAGGTCGGTGCCATGTCTGCTACCTCCTTCAGGCGTTCCCCTAACCTCTCGTTGTATTTCTCCCAATCCACCAGTCGATAGTTGTATTTCGAGGCTTCTTGTGATGCAGTCGCGGACATGTCTAGGGTCGTGTCGACCGGTATGTGGTCGCTGCATGCTGGCTGGTCCCCGGGAACTGTGGTGCATTGTAAAACGGCATTCGTGAGCTCTGCTGACATGAAAATATTGTCCGTGCGTGTGTGGTTGCCCGTCGCCTGTGCAACGAGAGTTGGGAGGTCCTTAGGCAGCATCATTATGAGGTCCCTCTCCACCGTCGCTTCCAGGAGCAGCTGGGCTGCATCGAGGTTGCTCCGCGTGAAGAGGTGCGCGTTCCTCGCTTCGTCCCACTGTGGATGATGTCGGTTGAAATCTCCGAGCCATATCATTCCTGCGTACTCCTGGCCCCTCCCCGCGCGTGCTGCCTGTGCCTGTAAATACTGGTTAACCGTATGGATGCTTTCCGAGTGCGCACAATCGCAATAGAAATTTAGAATCAGCACTACACCGCTCTGTGTTCTTATTCTAACTCCCGTTACGTCTGGGTGTCCCACGTCTATCGCCTCCCACGTGTCCGTTTTTATTCTCCTGTTGATCAATATCATGGATCGGGTGCGTTTTTCCTTGTCTTTGTAGTGTGTCTTGGGATAGATCGTGTACCAACAGTGGGTCACTCGAGCGTTGCCCAGATGATCTATGTATGGTTCTTGAATCGCTAGCACGTCGTATTTGCTTGGCGGGCATCTGCCTAGAAGATCGTTAGTTGCGTGTAAGGATTTGTTAACGTTCTGCTGCCTTATCCTTAATGTTTTTGTTTGTAGTTGGTCGTCGCTCATTCCGCCGCCGCCCTGTTTTGGTCCACTCGCGATTCTGCCCTGTCCCCGTTCGTGTTACTCCAAAAGTGCTCACTGATGGTGGTTTGCCTTGAGCCCGGCCTAGTGGCTGGTCTTGACCTGCCTCTTGTCTGTGGCTGTTGCCATCCGTCGTCCTTGTGGCCAATCTGCGGGTTCGCCGTAGCTCGCCTCTGCTGCACTTGTGCTCCTGCCCCCGTTTGCTGTCGTTGCCCCTCCGTCCCTTCTTGCTGGGCCATCCTCTGCTGTCTCTGCTTGTCCGCTGCGTCCTTCTCCGCTCCCTGCCGCCGTTGCCTGGGGCCATTCCGTGGCCGCTTCGCTTTGCGCGCCTTGTTGTTCCCAGGTCCAGGGGTTCTCGTCGGGGAAGAACCTGTACGTGCTCTCCGGGTCTCCCTTTTCGATTCTCTCGCTGGCCCCTACGAACTTCGGGCACATTCTGTCCCATGAAGCGTGTCCCGTTGCATCGCAATTAACGCATCGGTATTTGGCCGGGTCTGTCTCCTCACATGCTGCTGTTCTGTGCTGCTTCGCGCATGTGCCGCACGCCTCTTGCCCCTCGCATGCGGCTGCCATGTGTCCGGCGTATCTTTGGCACCTTAGGCATCTCCGCGGCTCCTTCCTCATCCTCCTCGCCCACGTTCGCTTTCCTGCGATGACCAATCCGTCCCTGATCGCTACGTTCGCAGCGGCTGTGGTGCTAAATCTCGCAATCAGATGCGCCGTGCGTTGCCCGGGGCTGCGTCTTTGCACTGGCTTTATCCACCTCGTCGTCACCAGTGCGCCCTCCGGTATCCGGCACATATTCCACTATCACTGAAACTGCCCGCTCCTTGACCACTGCTGACGCGCTGAACTTGCGCAGGAATTCCTCCCTTTGGGTCTGAATGACGCTTGCAGCCTCTTGCGTGTTCAGATCGAAGGCGATACCCCCGTTGGCCAGTTTCTTGACCCCCACGAACCTCAGCTCCATCCCCTCCCTGTCTCATTCATCTGCTCCACCGCTTCGTTCGCCTTGGCGACCAGCTCCTGCTCGGTTAACTCGGCAAAGGGATTGGTCTCTGCTGCCGGCTCTTTGTCTATCAGGACTTGTCTGCTTCTTGCCTTTGCCCTGGCTAGGGTGATGGGGTGCGTGATCGGAACCGTTCCCTTCAGTGCTGTGGCGTACGTCAACTCGGGCATTGACTCCATTACCCCCCTCCCACGTGTGCTGTTCTCGATCGTTTCCGCTGCTATCTCGGTCGCCCTTACCGTGTCGTAGGTGGCCTCTCTGAGGGTGTCCGTTGCCTCCTCCGCTTTCCGCATTACTGGCTCTAATTTCTTTTCCACATACTTCATTACTTGCTCTCCTAGGCTCTTTGCCGAGGCATCCATCATTAGGATCGCCACGGCCCTCACTCCTTCCTTCAGCGCTCTGTGTGTGGTGCTCTGGGCCATACTTAGCAGCGCGTAGCTCAGATTTTCCTGGGATATCGGATCCTCTTTCGCCACGTACTGGTTCTTGTCCAGGAAATTTCGTGCTTGTTCCCTGTTCCGAACCGATGAGTTCACACTGTCTAGCAACTCACCTCTCATCCTGGCTTGCTCCCCCTGCTGCGCTGTCCCCGCTCTCGTCCTCGCCAGGTTCGCCGTCCCTGGCGGTTGGCCCTCCGCGCTCGTCGGCGTGGCCATTTTTGCGCTTCTTTGCTTGGAAGCGTTTTGTCGTCTTTAAGTACTGCTCTGAGCTATACTTTTTGCGATCAGGATGTGTGGATGCGTAGTTATAGGAATTTTGGTTTTTAGGTGGTGGTGGTAAGCGTGGGAAAGCTTTCGGCCGGAATCTTATATATGGACCTTCGCGATCTGCTACTCTATCCCCCCATCGCTACGCAAAACTTAGTCCCTTGTCTGCATCCCAGCTTTTCTTTCTTATATCATGTCTCAGGCCGACGCCTCGGCTGTTATCCAGGCACTATCAGATAAGTCCGTACTTGATACATTAGGTGCGATGCAAAACAACTTACCTGCACTAGCTTTGCGACCAACTCTGCCGCCTTCGCAGGGCTTGGTATGTGTACATGTCCTATCTAATTCCACGAGCTCCATGCCTTGTTACACAGCACTACTCTTCTTCGACACGCTTCTCACACTGCCATCTGAGATCAGCCACATTTGGTGCAAGACCGTCAGGCTCGGCACCGTTCTCTATTTACTTGCTCGTTACATGGTCTTGGTTTTGTTTCTTGCTCAGATATATATTGACTTCTCTAACATTTCTGCTGAGGTGCATTACGTCTATGGATCTCATGTATAACACCCCTACTGACTTGAATGGCATCTAGTATGACTTTCATTCCTCGCAAAAGCAACCTAGAGACTCATATATTTGGAGGAAATGTAATGCTATCGTTCACCTCAGTGGTACTTTCACCATTATGTCTCTGATTGGAGTACAGGGTGAGGGATTACACCCATATATTTCTCAAGTAGAAAGATCCCACAATTTACTTGTCTAGGCCTACTGCTAGCTCGCACCTATGCTATTTCCCTTCAGAATCACAGAATTTTGGGTGTTCTTGGGCTGCTTATCCTTGGTGCTATTATCACTCAAGTGGTATGTCCCTGTGTAGACTTCATATAAATAGCATAAATTAATTTCACTGGATATAGTATCAATTTGTTTGGAACAACTGCAATCTGACTAGTTCACAAGTTAATAGAGTGACATTGTCAGTACTGGCTAGGACTTTCTGCTTATATTTACACTAACAAATTCTCCAGGGGTAAGTAAGATCTAGGGGTCTGTATTTGCCTGATTTGTCTCTCAATGCCTTTGACAGCGGCCACCATCAGTGATGTTACTGTAATCCTTTTTGACACTGGAGTCGTGATAGTAACCATTCTGAGCTCAATTCAAACCCTGAGGCTTTGGCAGAAAGGTGACATTTGGGATAAGAAATCTCTCGTTAGTCAAATGATTTACCAAGGTGAGCGTACAACATATTGCATATATATATGGACAAATCACTAATCTCAGGTAAGGCTTTGTCAGATATGGGTATGGAATATTATTCCTATGATATTTCATATGTCTGATTCATATTCAGATTCGTGCTTACCATTACTATAGCTGGTGCTATCACATCTAAGGTCTTGTTACTTATAAACCTGTTAAGCTTTGAGAGCTTACTCTGTCTTCTTTTACTTTTCAGGTATTGAGGGTATGTAAGACATTGAACTTGATAATAAAAATGGCTAATTTCACCTCCGTTGTTGTATAAAGCTAAGCCTTCTTGGCATCTTAACCCCTCTTCAGAACAGGTATATTTTCTGTGAGAAACTCCTGTGATTTTACTAACAGTGCACATTCAGCTTGTCAGCTATTATCATCTGCCGCTTTCACCTAGCTCTCAAAGAGAGACACACTCAACTTATCAGCCCCTCATTACCCACTCTTTCATTCTCCAGCTTCCAAGCAGATATTCACAATGCCGTAGTGGCTGAATTTGGGAACCCACAGGCTTTTAGTGCCCAGACATTGCAAAATAATGTGGCTGATCAGGAAAGCCAGGAGTTGGAAGAGGCTAGGTCAGCTGGGATAGAGTTAGAGGAGTTCCCTGGGGCAACTGGATATTCTGGAGATGTAGAAATGGTGAGGCCTGTTGTGTCCTGTGAGTGATTTGGGTCTCCATCAGGCACTGATTAATAGCTCAGTAGGAACTGGAAGAATGGCAGAGGCTTAAGGATAGCATCCAAGCTAATGCACCATAGTCTAATTCCAATGCAAACCTCGCAGCAATCAAGATGCAGCAATTTTCACTGACCATCCAATTCACACTTTTCCAATCTGTGGCAGCACTTTCCAATACATCACCATAGAAGTTGTGGCTATCTGCTCACTCTGGCCAACCTATACTGTCAAAAATTAGATAAATACACACATATATATATATTCTGTGACACTTCAAATTTGCCTTGTCCATAATTTGTTATTGCTTTGCTTCATGAATGTACTATGCCCCAGCGAGATATGGACCAAAGTCAATAAAACCTTGATACTGGTCTTTGCTGCCACTTCTGTGAATCCGGCAGAAGGGTTATCAAAGAGAAGTTAGTAGTCAATACAGCTGTATAGTTTTCAGAAATAATTTGAGCGAAGTGATTGAGCCAGCAGGATAGAAGCTGCGAGTGAGGCTTTGAACCAGCATGCCAGCCGAGAATTGTCACAATTGTTTGTAAATTGTCACACTAAACCATAATATTCAAGAGGTCTGCCAAGGCGGTGGGGGCCTGTTTTTTTTTTTTTCCCCAAGAGACACAAGTTGCTCCATTGATCAATTAACTAGATGCTAAAGTAATGATGCTCAATTAAAGCATCGATGTGTACTGATGTATCAGAATTAGAAGGAATGGGCAGATATGAAGGAGTGGCGGCTTGAGGTAGCAATAGAGGCTGCATCAGCTGTGAATCATTTGAAGGACCAGCAACTGGTGTTGCCTCCGTATTCATGTCTTGAATGGTCCGCTTGCGCCCCCAACGAGTCGTCTGGTAAAGACCAGCAAACCTGGGGTTCTCCGCTAAATGAGGGTGGCCCTGAAGGTGGGCTTTGATGCGAGCAGTGAGTTCGGCGATGGTACCCTTTTGATCAAGGGCAAGGGCGGCAGCAATATCGAGTAACTCATCTTTGCGTTTATATGACCCCAAAGTGTCGAAGACTTTGAGGATGGCGTTATGTGCCCGCTGGAGGTCACGAGTCCGATCCTGAAGTTCCTTTTGTTCGCGTTTACTGGTATTGGTGGCAAGCTTCCCAAGCCGAGTATGTTCCTGGTCCTCAAATTGTGCTTTAGCCTCAGGTGCAGTAAGCAGCCTGTCATGACCTGTCTATTTCTCTTACCCCACTGCCTCTATGTTCCCCCTCGTCACTCCCTAGCATCTTCGCCAGAGTTCGCCTCACCCTCCGACCATTCCTCCTCTACGTCCACTCTATTCGCTGTTCGCCCCATTCTCCGAGCCGCTATTTGCTGCTCGCACATTTCGCCAGCAGGCACGCCATCAAATACGATCGATACCATTTACCCAGCGTGATGGTTCATCACTAAACCCCATCATCTTCTTAATCCAACCCCTTTGGGTGTTCGTATGGCCAAAGTGTGTTCACGGGACATCCCTTCCGTAGGTCGTGCGGGATCAACCCAGTAGACGAAGAGTCCGTGCAGGGTAGCATGTATGCGGGTCCCAAGACATGGTTTTGTACATAAGTGCCTTCGCCACCTTTACTCTCCATCGTTTCATGTTCGCACTCTTCCCTCACTCTATTGTATGTTCATTCCATCTACTTAGTATCATGACTGTGCACCCCTATCTAACCCTGACTCACGACGGCCTCTTTCCTATTCGCTGATACCTTACGAGCATTCGATATAAGTAGTTTACATTCGCATGTATATTCTACAGTTCAATTATCATATGTCGTCCATCTTGTGCAAACTTGACCTCGCTGTGATCATCGTCTCGAGCCTTCTCCTGGAGATTTCTATCTTCAACCAGAAGAGGACTTAGGCATCACTGGTGAGTTCTCATACTTCATCTTCGTTACCTTAGCCTTCGAACTATTTTCTGTGCTGATGGCGAAGGGATTGTCGCTACTTAGACAACCCTTCCGTGACACCTTGTACGTTACATCGTCAAGTGCCACGGACTATTTTGCTACAACTGTAGATAGGGCGAGCTCTGCTCGGGCAGCCCTCTTATCTTGTGAACATTTAGTGGTTCACCTATTCGCCGAACGGCATACTTATTCGCACAAGGTATTTGGGCATTCCCTGTGTTCACTAATACACGATATTAACGCCTAAAAACCAATCTTGACACAGCCGTGCCTGCGTATTCAATGTGCACCGCTTGCCACTTTTAGACTTGTCATGGAGCTGCTGACGCAAGTACCGTGCTTCCATAGCACACAATGTACAGTGTGCTTCAACCACATGATGCTGGGCTTGAACCATTTCACGATGCACTCGCTCGGTGTCGAGGGCTTTGCACACGTTCTGATACATTGTTGTAAGGTCGTTGACCTTGCGTCGAAGAGTCTCATTCTCATTCTGGAGAGCACGTGAAGAGAGGCTGTCATTCGAAGAGGAGGTGAGTGAGGAATTGGATCCAGAGCGAGATATAGTCAGGAATGGGCTGTGGATGAGCCAGCCGACACAGCTCCGAGTGCTGTATCTATGCGTAGGAGCCTGACTGACCGAGGTTTCATGGCTGTCCATACCCCTAATCGTTGGTGGTGTGACAGCAATCAAGGGTTCATGAAGGGGCCGTGACATATGTGTGCAACATATAGGAAGAGGGAATTCAGGAGCCAGGGAGCCATCCGATAAGTCAATCGGTGGTTGGCAGACTGGGGAGTGACCTGATGGTTCTGCAAGATCGCTAAGCCCAGCCGTTCCTTCGATATCTATGAACTCCAGTACTGATGATGACTCCCAGTCCATGTCATCGGGATCAGTCAGGGCTGCACTGAATGGTGACGATGGCATAGCTTCAGGGTGGCCCATAGGTGCACCAATTTGAATTGAGGACGCCTGACTTGGTCCGAAGTCAGCGTCGGTAAATATATTTGGGTTGAACGGCCAGATCCCACAACGACGGAAAGCTGACTCGATAGGGCGTGGTGTAAGATACTTCTCACGCACAAGCATATACTCCAACACAACGTTAGCACGTGTGACAGTATTGCGCGTGGCGCCACGTTGTTGGCAGTGTTTGGCCCATCTGGTTTGCAGTGGTCCAAACACACCGATGTCAAGGGGCTGCAGTTTATGAGTGGTGTGTGGAGGTAATGAATAGAGAAGGACATTATGGTCGTATGCGAGTGATTTCAGTGCTGGCGTCTCGTGAGAGGAATGGCCATCGGATATGAGAAGGATTGGGGAGCCGCTTGGGTTGTGCTTGACAGCATGAGGAATAAAGACCTTTTCAAACCACATAAGACTCAGGACATCATCTGTCCAGCCTGCATCTGATGTTGCGACATTGGATACAAAAAAATTAATAGTTTATAGATAGAGGACAGGCGAACTTACCATCCAACGCCAGGAACGCTCCACCATTCACCAGTCTCACCTTTTGGCAAGACAAACCCAGGTGGAACTGCATTACCATCGGCAATAACGGCCTCCATTATGGTGACCAGAACAAGCAAGTCGGATCTTTGTGCATAGCGATCCCGATCACCTTTCGAAAATATAAATTGTTGCTGGAGCCCTTTCCGACCTCCACCTAGCTGGATTCCCTTTTCGTCGAAATTGTAGATGTTCCCCACAGGGATCTTGTATGCATCAAGGACTTTCCGAGGAGTGCGAAGTGTGCAGCTACGGTCGACGGGTTGAAAGCCTGGGCACGCTTTGGATCCAGACCATGGGACCTGGCCACTTCGATATCCTTCGCGTGGGCTTTGAGGAACCGCTGTATCCAACTGTCACTGGGGATTCGGCCTACCATATCATTTACCTTCTCCTGGAGCCCTGCACGAGAGAGTGGCATCGCCATATTAGCTTGGTACTTGCACCACGCCATCAGGACGTTTTGTTGCTCTGGACTGAGGTGCTGCTGTTCAGAGTGTGCCAGCTTGTGAGGCTTCGATCCATGCAGTCGATTTCGCAGGGTCGAGTACACAATGTTGCATTTTTGAGCAGCGCCATGCAAAGAGACCTGGATACCTGACCTCACCATCCCCAGGGATTTTTGGATGCGCTCCTCCTTCTCCAAAATCACCTGTTTAACAGGCGACTTCGGGCATTCCGCGAGTGACATGTGGAGCGAAACGTCAAAGGCTTGGATTCAATCGGAGATCAAAAGCGTGTTGTCATGCCAAAGCTGTCTAACAGATCGTGACGGAAGAAACCAAGAACCAGAGCTCCTTGCTTTGCTGGCATGGGAGGAAATCCATCTTATAAGAGTATAGTGTAATTGAGTGAAAATTTGCAATTAAACCCACTGTTACGACCGTTCATTTCCGACTTCCGACCCTCAGTTCCGCCATACATTCCGCCCCTCCGATACTCCCGCCATACATTCCGCCCCTCCGATACTTCCGTCACACGTTCCGCCCCTCCGACATTTCCGACATTCCACCCCTTGTACATTTCCCTTGTTCTTTCGACTCTATTACTCGGACCCACCGGACCCACCTCACCATCCATCAAAACCATATATCTGGTCACCCTTGTAGTTCGTTGTCAGATATCTTTTCCCGACCCCTTGTTCTTTGCCATTGTTCTACCTTACCCTGAACCCCCCTTGTAGTCCCATTGTTCCCAATTAGTTAGTTCCCACACATTGTACTCGACTTCCGCTTCCTCCGGAATTTGTTTAGTACAACACCATTACTTGTTGCTCTGCGCTTTGTATAAAACCCCCTCATGTATGTCTGTTATTCTGAAATGAGATAATCACCTTCGATACTTGATTTCCTTCGCTCCATCTCCTGTTCTTAGCACAGCGAGTTTAGCAAGATCTCAGTCTCTCTCAGTCTTCCGTCTTCCGCCTTCCGCCTCAGTTCCGACTCAAGTTCCGACCAAACCTTTTGGTCCAGTACTTTCCGACTTCCGACTCAGTTCCGAAATACTTAGGACGATAGTTCATTGGGGGCGCAACCTATAAGTTGAAGCCGCCGTCCTTTCCAGTTCCGACTTAGTGGAAATCTCGATACGTAACACCCACACATTTGAGCTCATGGTTGTTAACAATGCTTGGAAGCACATTAGGCAGCTTCCAGAACTTAGACTTCTTGTTCCTGTTACTCATTAATTTACCTGGATAAACTACTCTGTATAACTTGTAACTCTAGCTACAAAACTGACCTAAAATGGTTGAGGTATATATTTTAAGACACTTTATCCATATCCTGCACCGATCCATTTCCTACTCGGGCATAGTACCACTCATCCATCAATGCTGGGAGTCAGTCCACTGTTTGCCTATTGGAGGATTGCATCTTGATGAATATGGAGGGATGGGCTCAGCTGAGAACATGGAAAGGAACTGTGTGGGGTATGCATACATTCACATGCCTGGGATCCTGACCTGGTCTGAAGGATATGTTCAGTTATGTTGCAAAAACTATGAGGCATACCATACCATCATCATATTCTTACATGCTGGGGCCATCTTACATCAGGGCTCAGGATGCATCAGTTCCAGGTAATACTCTAACATGCATATTCGGAAATATAGCATCAATAATAATGGTCACCGTTTGCAGGCAGTAGCCTGTCCTATGGTCCAGGCTACGAGGGTCAGTGGCTGAGTTTCCATTCTGCTTGGCAGAGGTATACTCCCAATGTCGGTTCCCTGATCTGATATGAAAGTGTCTGGCCTATGCCACACCATAATTGAGAAATGTACTTGTTCCTGCCATGGAGTGCTGTCACAGTGCGTGAAGACAAGTATGATGAGGAAGGCTCTCCCGATCTGGGCTGTGCGCTGACTCAGTCCATGTGTAGGCCCCATAGTGTGGAGGACATAAGCCCACGACTGCCTTGAACACTCTGGCAGATACGAGTACCCAAGACTGTATTGTAATGTGCAAGAATATCAGCGGCATTGGGCCTGGGTGGAGTCTGGCATCACATTAAAACGGGTTTAACTGAGGGAAACCACAACATACCTGATCCACATGATGGATGCTGATATTCCAATGGCATGAGAAAAATGTATTTAAACTCCGCACGAGCAGTGTACAGTGTTGATGCGCATAAGTATACATGGATATGTAGGAACTGTACCTGATCTTGTTAGTATCAAAAATAGTATTGAAGGAGATATGATTCGATCTCTAAATATGAGATGAATCAAGTGAAAGTTTGAAGTAGCAAAATATCTGCACATACAACTAAGTGTAGGAGCGAACATAGAGGTGGAGTGATAAAAGGGAAAATGGAGTTACTGGATACAAGAAATAAATGTGTCATGACAGGTAATAACACACCACCCCCACCTGGCTGTGGCATGATGCCACTGTTATTAATGGTGAAGTACAGCGTGTGCGCACATATACCCGGCTCCTCTGACCCTGAGCCAGGTTCCGGGATGAGTCTAGACCAAGATCCGAAGCTGCACTTCGGGTCCCCTGACCGAGGTATGAGCACCGGCGCATGATAATGCCCCAGTGGCACTTGATTGTCCTGCAACCCTTCTACATTCCATGACAGCGCTATCCTACCAATTAAATAGCTAGTCATGTATGTAGCAAACGTTAGGCAGTTAAACTCCACTTTTGCGCTATTGTTTGAGCCCACTGAGGCTAGTGTTTCCTTTGACTGGATGGTGTTATATCAGTCAGTGTTATGAGTTGCTGTCACTGTGCGTGGAGCTTGCATACACAGCCGTATTTGTGTCCCTTCTCGTCTATCCTCTCTATCTCCCTTTACGACTTCACAAACCTATGCTGCGTACACATTCCTGCCGCCGAACCCTTTTAACAGCCACATGGCACATCCACCCACCCTGCACATGCGCCACCGCTGCCGACGAAAACAACAACCGCACCCACACCAGCTCCAGCGCCCACAGCACCTCACACGCCACTCGCACCTCGCCTCACTCCACCATGCCTGCACCCAACCAGCTTCACTACCCCCGCACTCGCCACATCGCCCATCCCGCACCCCACACCCCCTTAACTCCCCATGCCACCATGTGGGAAAATGCAACGCCTCTTCATGAAGCCACCACCCACCCCCACCATTCCTCCCCACCCTCCCCCTCAGAAATGAAACCGCGCACTTTCTCCTGCCCAACGTGCAACCCCACCACATGGTGGGGCGAGCGAAAAATGATGCCTATAGGTCACTTTGTGACCCACCTGCTCAGCTGGCGTTGGACCAGGACCACGGGATGACTCATGAGTCAAGTGCCTGAGGTACAGCGGCAGGCATCAAATCACATCACACAGTCTATCCTGTTGGAGATATAAGCATGGCTGAGCCACATACACAAGTACCCACATGTTTGGGGGTACTTGGGACACGAGTTGGAGTTCCAGCCTTTCCCTCAGTTCCATCACACGTATTGTGAGACTGAGGTAAAGCGCTCTTATACTCACTTATCCATGTTATTGATAGTCCCTCCATTCGCTCTTCGCCGAATTTGCTGAACGGTTATTCACTACTTGCATCATTCGCCAGTAGGCAGGCCATCAGACATGATCGACATCCTTTACCCAGTGTGATGGTTCATCACTGGCCCATCATCTTCCCGACTGACCCCCTTTGGGTATCCCTATGACTGGAATGCATTCACGGGACATCCTACCCGTAGATCATGTGGGATCAACCCAGCAGACCAAGAGTTCGTGCAGGGTAACATGTATGCAGGTCTGAAGGCGTGTTTTCTTACATAGGTACCTTTATCCTCTTTCCTCCCTGCCATTTCATGTTCGCATTCCTCTTTCATTCTATTGTATATGTGTTTCATCTATTTGTATCCTGACTGCTGTCAAGACTGGTTTTTAGGTGTTAATATTGTGTATTAGTGAACACAGCGAATGCCTGAATAACTTGTGCGAATAAGTGTGCCGTTCGGCGAATAAGGTGAACCAATAAATGTTCATAAGAAAGGTGTCATGGAAATGTTGTTTAAGTAGCAACAATCCTTGCGCCGGTGAGGCGCCCCTTCAGAGCCCTTCGCCAACACCATAGATAATAGTTCGAAGGCTAAGGTAACGAAGGTGAATTCCGAAAACTCACCAGTGGTGCTCGAGTCTTCCTCTGGTTAAAGATAGAAATCTACAGGAGAGGGCTCAAGACGATGGTCACAGTGAGGTCAAGTTTTGCACAAGATAGACGTATGATAATTGAACTGGAGAATATACATGTGAATGTAGACTACTTATATCGAATGCTTGTATGATATCAGCGAATAGGAAAGAGGCCGTCTGGAGTCAGGGTTGGATAGGGGTGCGCAGTCATGATACAAATAGATGAAACACAGATACAATAGAGTGGAAGAGGAGTGCGAACATGAAACGACAAGAGGGAAAGGGGACGAAAGTATTTATGTACGAAAACACACCTTGGGACCTGCATATACGCCACCCTGCACGGACTCTTCGTCTGCTGGGTTGATCCCACACGACCTACAGGTAGGACGTCCCAAGAATGCATTCCAGCCATACAAAACCCTAAAGGGGTTGGGTCGGGAAGATCATGGGGCCAGTGATGAGCCATCGCGCCAGGTAGAGGATGTCGATCATGTTTGATGGCGTGCCTGCCAGCGAATGATGCCAGCAGCGAATGGTCGTTCGGTGAATGGGGCAATGGGTGAATGGAGCGAACATAGAGGTGGAGTGGTCAAAGGGTAGGGCGAACTCAGGCGAAGATGCAGGAGGAGCGATGAGGGGGAACATAGGGACAGCGAGGTAAGGGAAATAGACAGGTCATGACAGTACCCCTCCCCTAGCTTCGGAGTCCAACAATGTCGCATCCTAGAGTCAGAGAAAGGCATTAAAGATTTTGGATTAAGATGTTATTTGATGCCTTTAGCAAACAATTTCTATTGCTTAGCGGTTGGGACTGCTATGTCTGTCCCTCTCCTGTGTGCTGACTAAGCCTCTCGAGACGCGTCCGGAACTGATGGATGGAGGTCACGTGACCGTGTCGACAAGAGAATGGTGTGGATATAAGGGATAGCTAAGTCAAAAGGCTTTGCTTTTGAGGTAGTCTAGAGTAAGCAGTAATAGTGAGCTCTCAACGAATAATTGGAGCAAACTATCAAGATCTAAGTCCTGTAGCTATCAAACAAGACTATGGTGACTTCAAGGGGTGAAACAGTTTGACTCTGGACGATTTTGTTCATACATTTGTAGTAGCTATTTATACTATATTAGTGGTAACTACTGGTGTTCGAGATAGTGAGCAGATGGGTCGAAAAACTACTTGTAACTAAAGGGGTGAGTAATTATAGTCATAAAATCATGGGGTGATGGAGATAGTATCAGGGTTATTTAAACTTTGGAATAGAGTCTTGTACTTAGCATACAAAGCCCCTGTCCACATGGTGTCAAGATAATAACCAGCTGGTCGTGTCATGGAGTCCAATAGAGAATGGAAATCAAATCAGCCCTGCCTAGCATAAATGCTAGGCTTGGTGATGGGGCCGCTGTCTCTGTGCCTCTTCTGTGGGGCAGCTAATTTAGTACATGTATTGTGGATGACATTCTCAAGTCGCTCCACAATATCCGGTGCTCCTGCGCAGTCTATATCTCTCTGCGGCGTTTGGTGCCCACACCTCCTCGGTGCCTGTGGCCTGGCGCCTGTCGACGTCATGGCCGATGCCATCAGTCGATAGGCGCGCTGTCTCTGATCGGCCGCACGTGGTCAATCCGTATCCCTGTATCTTATCTAATCTGTAGATAAGATAGCTATTCATGATGTCGTGTGTATGTCATCTGTGCCGACGTCCGTCGTAAGTGTTGTTCCTATTTCTTTTTATTCTTTTTTCTTTTGTTTTCTTTTATTAGTTTCTTTTGTACATAGATAACTTGAAATAGAATAGTTGCATCGATCATAACAGTCATCGGGTCACAGACCAAGCGGTAGAGGATGGGATGTGTCTCTGGATCAGGGAACTCTGCTGAAATCATAGAATCCACCTCATGTGGATGCCTGATCTTGGAATCTCTTGCAAACCAGATAGGAATATGCATGTGGGGGAGTCCCCTTTTCTGGAATTCAATGTTGTGGATGCGAGCGATGGTTTCCCCAAAAATATTTTCCTTGACGATCAAGTCAATGAGGTATTTCTTTTGAGCTGGAACACCCGTGACACCAAGTCAGGTCTGTCCTGAGGTGTTTGTCCAGGTAACAATGCATCCAATATCTTCTGCCAGTTGGGATTGGCAGTCATGGTAATAAAGAGATTGGCCACACCAAACTTCCTTGAAATGGCCAGAGAGTTCTGCAGGTTTTGCTGCATGTCCCGTGTCCCTCCTTGAAATGTGGCAGGCAGAATGGATTTTGTGCCCAAGCTGTTTGCATCTCTGTCTTTGTCATTGCGATTAAACGCATCCACCATCTGGTTATACACCTCAGCATGCAGAGTGTGTTGATTTGTCCTGATCCACCTCAGCCTGCTTTGCTCCGCAGTGGCCCAACAGTCTACAATGTACTGCTGGAATAATTTGCCAGCACGCAGGAGTGTTGTAGGTTCTTCTCTCCTCTGGAAGAGACAATATGAATGGTACTGAATTTGGGTGACCTGCCCCCGTCTGTTTGGGTTGGCCTCCTGAGCACCCTCTGGGTCACGATAAGGAATACCTGGTTTCCATCCCAACTCTGCCCTGGGAAAGAGCAAAACATAGTGAAGAGAGCCATAGTTTGGATTCATATCGGATACCCTTTGGAAAGGTCCACCTTTGAGCTGGACAATAATATCCCTAGGTTCAGGGTTGATGTCATCTCCAGGAAGAACCACTGCAATCTCATCTGCAGTAGGGATATTATACCTCCTAGGATCTCTGTGTTCTCTGCATGTGAGCCTCACCTGGAGCTCACCATTCTGTCCCTGATCTCTGAGCCTCTCAGCTGCTTGTTTATATATGGCGACATGAGGATTGCAGACCAGGAGCATTTCCTGCAAGTCTCCCATGACAGTTGGAGACAGACCTGGGTTACGTGTCTTCCTCTGTGCCAAAGCCAATACTGGATCATATATGTAAAGCTGGGCATTCGACCTGAAACCCAGCCGGATGGAGAAGATCCACCCAGTGGTCCTGGGACCGAAATGGGAACCATCCTTCAAGATACATATACCCAATGACAAAGCCCGGGCAATAGGCAAGGTGGAAGTGGACGACGCGGAAGTGAAGGTTTTTGCAGAGGGCTCCTGCATAGACGGCGGGGTGGGCGCAGCGGCAGTTCTATATGAATGAGGGGTCGAAAAGCAGGCGGTAAGACTACATCTAGAAGCGGAGAACGAACACAGAGTGTTCGAGGTGGAATTGGTGGGAGTGGCATTTGGAGCGAAGCTGCTGAACACAAGGAGGCAGACAAAGTACATGATCGCCATTGCCAACCAAGCAGCAATCTTGACAACGAGGAGGGAGAGACCCATTTTGGGCCAACACCTGGTCAATGTGCTCCACAGACAGATCAAAGGACTTCTATTGTATCAGCAGAGCGCGAGGCCGGACATGAGGTGGGTACCAGGTCACGAGGGAGTACCGGGCAACGAGAGGCCAGACGAAGAAGCGGAGAGAGCAGCGAAAGGGGAGACCAGCGCAGAGATAATGATTCCATTAGAGTGCAGGGGCGATATTCCTATCAGCAAGGCAGCGGAGATGCAGAGATACCACAAGGAGTTCAAAAAACAAACGAAGGCAGCTTTTGCTAAGTCACCTCGAGCTAGCATCGCACACAAAATTGACCCAACGATGCCCTCCACAGCCTTTGCCAGACTGAGCGCCACGATGCCCCAAAGGCACGCAGCCCTACTTGTACAGCTCAGGACCGGACACATCACCCTGAATAAGCACCTAGCCAAGATCGGTAAAGAGGCCTCACCCAAGTGTCCAGCATGCAAGGCGGCCGACGAGACGGTGCATCACTACTTGTTTAGGTGTCCAAAGTACGCGAAGCAGAGGAAGGAACTGGAAAGGGAGCTGCATAGGGGAGCGAGTTTGATGAGAGTCTTGCTGGCTAGGCCTAAGGCAATGGGACCACTGTTCAAGTACATCAGTGGCACGGAGAGGTTCAAAAAGGCCTACGGAGATCTAACGCTGCCTCAGGAGCAGGGAGAAGTGATGGCACGGTAGGAGGACAAGGGAGAAAACAGAACCAATGAACGGAAACATCGCACCCCACCTAAGCAGGCATGGACATGCTTGGGGCCTCACCCGCAGAGCACAAGTAGAGACCGAGAAGAATAGGGTGGACAGAACATTTATTTGCGACCGGCGTTTTGTATGCTTTGTCTTACATAGGGCCATGCCCCAAAAGACAATAAATTGGATTATAAAATAAAAATAAAAATAAAATAAAAAATAAATAAACTTTGGCCCCTACGACAATGCTGCCCAAGCCGAGATCGACCTTGAGAAGATAGTTATGGAAGAGCACCACAAAGCCACACGATTCTTTATCGACTTCACCCAAGCTTCGACTCGGACTCAATGGAATGATGCTGCACTCTGACACTTTGCGTATAAGGGCCTGGCCAAACGAATCAAGGACGACCTACTTCACTTCCCTCGATTCCGCTGCCTTGCCGAGCTTAGGAACTTCGCACTGGAATGCAACAGCCGTTACTGGGAGCATAAGGAATAGGATATGATCCTTCGTAAGGTTGATTGAGCTTGGGGGCGAAACCGGAGGTAAGGTCCGAGGTTACGGAGCGAGGGTCTGATTGGGAGGTCGGAGAGGGACTTGGCTTCAGCTTATGTGCTGCGCCGACCCTACATATGAGTCCCAACTTCGGAGGTAAACAAATAAGAGGTGAGGTTTAGCTTAAGAGGTGAAGGCTTAGAAACTAGCTAAGGATCAAAGAGTACGATAGTTGATTTTCAGACTGAAGAATAGGAATGCATACAAGAGGTTTATATACGGGCGAGAGTATGAGTCAGGGGCAAGCATATATGGGGGAATCAGGGCGAGGTCAATATACAAATGATGTGTGATGGAACGGGATAAGTAACTAAGGGGATTCGGGCATGGGATCAAGGTCGGATATGAGCTCAGGCTAAGCCCAAGCCCGAGCCTGAGCTCATATCCGACCTTGATCCCATGCCCGAATCCCCTTAGTTACTTATCCCGTTCCATCACACATCATTTGTATATTGACCTCGCCCTGATTCCCCCATATATGCTTGCCCCTGACTCATACTCTCGCCCGTATATAAACCTCTTGTATGCATTCCTATTCTTCAGTCTGAAAATCAACTATCGTACTCTTTGATCATTAGCTAGTTTCTAAGCCTTCACCTCTTAAGCTAAACCTCACCTCTTATTTGTTTACCTCTGAAGTTGGGACTCATATGTAGGGTCGGCGCAGCACATATTCGCGGATTTGCGAGCGGCATCGAGTGACCGCGCAATGCGTAGCTTACAAATGCGGTAGTTTACATGTATTTGCCCTATCCGTTTGTAACCTGCCACAGCACCAAGTCGGTGCTGTCCCCCTCGCTTGCGTCCTCTCTCCCCAAAATCGCAACACAAACGGATCACAACATCTGTCTAGGCGCTGCCCGCCAAAATACCGGAAGTGCGCCACGCGTAACGAAAGCGTGCCGAACCGACCGTTGACCGTACCCGTGCCTAGTGAAAGCACGTCGACTGCGCCTACCGAAAGCGCACTGAATCTGAGCCTACCGAAAGCTCTGCACACACCTACCGAAAGTGTACCCACCCCATTTTGTCCACCATGCCCGACACGCACTTCGAAAAACTCAACGAGACGAACTACAACGACTGGCGCTACGTAATGGCTGCCCTACTGGTCGAGAAGGATCTGTGGGACGTTGTTGATGGCACTGAGACACAACCCACTGGCTCCCTGAACTCAAAAGCCGTCTGTGCGTTTACGAAAAAGCAACAGCTTGCTCGCGCGAAGATCATCCTTAACATCGACAAATCCCAGCTTCCGCACACGCACTACGATGACCCAAAGGAGATTTGGGAGAGCCTGGAGAAGGTCCACCGGGCTCGTGGATTTGCCACGCGCCTCTCACTCCGCCGTCGTTTTCTCTACATGCGCAAGCGCGACGACCAACCAATGGTCTCATGGATCTCGGACATCAAGAACGCTGCCTTCCAGCTTGAAGCTGCTGGAGTTAGCATCATCGATGAGGATGTCATTCTTGCACTCACCGAAGGGCTCCCAGAATCGTTCTCCACCTTCATCGTCGCACTCGACAGCATTCTGGCCGACGATCTCACCCTCGACATCGTTATCACTCGCCTATTGAATGAGGAGGTGCGCCAGGTCCAAGCAGCCAAGTCGGAGACCGAGCGAATGGAGGGCGCACTCGCTGCTGTTGCCAAGAAGAAGAGGCCGGTAGAGGACATTACCTGCTACAACTGCAACGGTAAGGGCCACTACCAGTCCGATTGTCCTTCTGCGAGGCGTGGCACGGCCAATGTAGCAGATGCTGGAGCAGAGGATGACGAGGGCTTTGCGTTCTAGGCTTCAGGAGGTGCCTCGGGCTCTCTCCCGCTCGAGGAGGTGTGTTGATATTCGCGGATTTGCGAGCGGCATCGAGTGACCGCGCAATGCGTAGCTTACAAATGCGGTAGTTTACATGTATTTGCCCTATCCGTTTGTAACCTGCCACAGCACCAAGTCGGTGCTGTCCCCCTCGCTTGCGTCCTCTCTCCCCGAAATCGCAACACATACTTATTCGCACAAGTCATTCGGGCATTCGCTGTGTTCACTAATACACGATATTAACGCCTAAAAACCAATCTTGACACCATTGTGCTATGCTGATGCAGACATAGTCTATCTGTCAGGGGAACCCCAATCACACACTGCTTTATCACGATATGCATTATCGCAATGCACATTATCACCATGCACATTATCGCCATGCACATTATTGCAGTGTGCATTGTCAAGTGTGCATTATCACCGCTTGCACATTACCATGGCATGCGCATTATCGCAGCATGTAATTGGTGGCCCCTGAGCTTCTCCTAGCCTTTGTCATCCTTCTGTCTTGTGTTCCATTTATTTCCCTTCCTGTTCTGGCCCCTTCCAACATCATTCCTTCCTTATCTGTCCAGCACTGTTATCACTGGTGTGATTGCTTATGTAACTCAGGCATTCGGTGATTGGGCTAGCATGCCTGAGCTTACTTATAGTTGTAGCTAGGTGGCAAAGGGGTTCCTTAGAGTTTTCTCTCTGGATCCCCCTTTGCCAGTTCACCGCTTGAGTGTAGAGTGTCTGCCTAGGTTGCCCTTATAGTAGAAAACTCTCTCTAGAGCACTGGTTGTGAAATCGCCCGACTTCAAATCAAATACCCTTTGAAAGCAGCAATTTTAGCAATCCTTTCTCATACCCTGACACCCTCTACCACTTACCATGGATTGCCATCTGCTGCTGAAGGTTTGGACCACTTGGCAGTGATAGAGCAAGAGTTGATGAGAGAGAGGCAGGAAAAACAAGATCTGGAGACGAGGTTGAACACCCTGCAGGCTACGACCACTGGGCTGATGGCTGGACTTCCTAGTTGTGTTCACACCTCCTCAAAGCGAACAGCTGAGCCAGCAAAGCCCTCTGAGTATGATGGGGATAATGTGAATTGTTGAAACTTCATCCAGTCGTGCAGCCTCTACCTGGGTGTGTGTGCGAGTGACTTCCCAGATGAGCAGTCACAGATCCTTTTGGTGATATCCTTCATGAAAACAGGGAGGGCTGCGACTTTCACCACTTGTGCATTCACCCATGAAGCAAAGCATGGCACACTGCTCTATGTGACCTGGAAGGATTCTGTTGAGGCATTTCACCACGGCAGTTCTACCCCCTACATGAGGCCACCAATGCAATGAATCAACTGGAATCGCACCAGTACCATCAGGGCAAGCATTCAGTCGACAAATACATTGATGGGTTCGAAGAGCTGGTTGAGAAGGCTGAATACACAGATGGTGATCAATTGTGATGAAGTTCTGTTGAGGTCTTGACCCTGCAATCCAGAGTCACATTGCATTGATGTCAGATAGCAGGCCAAAGGACGATGACCCTTCTGTGTGGTATAGATGGCAAAGGGTGTGGTTGGAAGTATTTGGTACCACGGACTTAGTGTACGGGGGTACTTATGTATACCAGGCAATTTTTGAAGGATAGTTACCTTACATAACTGCGTCACACTGCGTACATACGGCCGTATGTCGTACGGCCTCATACGGTCGTCATACGTGCCGTAACCGTAAACGGTCAGAATTGGCAAACTGAGCTTCGGTACGGGTACGGGTCCATAATACGGCAGCTGTATATACGGTTCATACGAGTACGGCGCTGAGCCCTACCTGCGATGATGATTCGCATGCAATACATTTTCTGAAGATCATTGTTTGAACCGGAGGGGACTGTCTGAGTCCAGCTAGTTAATCACAGTACGATCCACGACCCGTATCCCGCAACTTGTCACTTGACGTACAGGTCAGTGGTTGGAGTTGAGCCACGACATCGTCCACAGAAATTCACTCACAATGGAGCCTATGCATAACTTCGTGCCGATTCCACAGATAGTCCAGATGGCACCACCACTCTGAAACTCCCTATTCCCGTCAAGTCCGAGACTCTCTGGGGAGTTTCTGAAACATAGACACGTTCACGCATGTTGAGCAAAAGTCGACTACCCAATGAGCATGGGAGGGCAACCGCCCATCTGAAAATAAGGTGTTCGTATATGTAGCCAGTACTATGCCGAATGCCGACACACCTGAGAGCAACATCGGGGAAATTGTGAGAGGCCAAGGCCCAAACCAGGCAATTGAGGAGCAAAATGGCAAACATGCTGCAGACCTGGCTCAAGTAGCCTCATGTCTGTCAAGGCGAACTAGTACTTACGTTAAGAAATAGAGTACGCTGGCCTATATTAGTCTCTCTATCCACACGGATGGAGGGTCGGAACACACCTATCACGTATAATCAGGCGTAGCAGCGATGAGCTCTGGCTGTTCTTATACGTTGTCCAAGCCTTGTAGAGCATCAAAAGACACAGAATACTTTCACAGATGAGCGCGGGATCCAGGTAAGGAACCATTGTGGTGTCTGGCCAACAACGTAGCAACCCGTCGGTATCCCCTTAGGCCTAGGAATACCTGGAGAGTTAGTCAGACAAAAACTGCCATAGAAAGGCCACAATTGTAGTCGCAATATACCTTGTGGAGAGCCCGTATCTACAATAGCAAGGGAGCCAGCAATTTCGGCAACAAAAAGTATGCCAAACAATACTAGCA
>WHVA01000360.1:0-119652 GCA_015179125.1 Gautieria morchelliformis | reverse complement strand
GTCCATGAATTCTTCTTCGGAAACTTGGCTCCCATCTCATTAAGATGAGCATATAGGTCTTGGGCCTTGTCCAAATGATCTCTCAAGTCTCCATCCTCAGGACATCTCATACTACGGAGTTGTCGCTGCAGGCTGGTGAGGACCATCTTGGGCTTTTTGGTCATCTCATTGACCAATGCATCCCAAGTCTCTTTTGCTGTCTTCTGCTTCTGTAGCATCAGGGCTAATGACTCTGACACTGAGACGATGATTTGGGTCTTGGCTTGTCCTTCTCTAGCAAGGTATCTCTCCAGCTTCTCCTCAGCCTTATCCATCTGAGTTTCCTCAGCTTCAGTAAGAATATGGCCTGGGGGCATAACTGGAGGATCAGGAGGTCGAGTGACTCTCCCTTCTACATGCTGAGTAGATTTTTGGACTCGAAATAGCTGATGAGAGTGGCTCGCCACAATGGCCAATTACTACCATCAGTAGCAGCTTCTCAACACCCAATAGCTTCTCAGAAGTGTCTCCGGGGCCCATAACCCTGTAGAGGACAGGAATTATAGGCAGTAGGTATGGACTTGTTGCTCAAAAGAATAGACTAGAAATTAATTCACTCTCTCAGTGAATTTAGTTGTCACTCTAAATATATTATACACTACCTAGAAATTAATTCACTACAGAGGATTTCTAGGTCAATAAATCGAAAGAATGCTAGACTAATTTACTTGCCTCTCTCAGTGAATTTAGTTGTCACTGAGAGAGGGGGAAATTGTTTCACTGCGCATGTACTACTACCCGGCCCTTTAGCGCCCGAGAGCTCGCGCGTCGAAGTCATTTCAGACTCCGCTGGGTGCAGCCGTTTGTGAAAGTAGGAATAACAAAATGAAATAGAGAGACAGGGAGTGAGTGGAAAATTTCGAAAATAACCAGAGAAATGGATGCATGATACAAGAACAACATGAGAAGAAATTGAGAAAGCACACAACAAATTGGATATATTATGCTTGATTTTGGTGCAGGAGCATCAATGCACCCAACAGAAGGAACGCGAGCGCCGTGAGGAGGAGGAGCGCGTCCGTGAAGAGAAACGGAAACGGAATGCGGCACGGAAAGCTGCTGCGGACACGGCTGCTGCAGAGAAAGCGGCTGCGGAGAAAGCGGAAAGGGAACAGGTGAGTCGGGAATGTCCGGCGGAAATGTTCTTGAATCAACTAAAGGTTCCTCCAGAATGATGTTCATGACGAGTCAGAGTCAGACTCGGAAGGTTTGGCGGAAAGTACACCGTCTCCGGAAGGAAAAGGGAAGCAGAAGGAAATTGCTACCCCGGTGAACCTTGTGGCGGAACGGAAACGTCGGGCGGACGCATTCCAGAAGGCTCGAAAGGAAAAGTTGAGTCGGATGTTGGAACTGCGAGAACTGGGGCCGGAAAATCCCGCGACTACGAAGCGGAAAACTCGGGACGGCGATGAGGAAAAAGCTCCCTGCGACCCATGTGAGTCTAAGGGGGCGGATTGCACGTGGTCGAGTAACCCACGGGAAACGTCGTGCGACCAGTGCCGTGACAGGAAAAGGCGCTGCGTGGTGGATGGGTGCACTTCGAGGCTGGAGCGAAAGAAACAGAAGGTTGAGGAGTCAAATCCGAAGGCGGAACCGGGGCCGAGCGGAGGGAGGGCCGAGGAAACGTTTCCGGTGACCGGAAAGTCGGGACAGGCGGTTTTGAACCGGTTTACGATGTCTTATCCCCTTCTTGACATTTCCGGGTCGCTGAGGGCCATGCGGGAACAACAACGTGAAATCCGGGACATTATGATCGAAATGGCCGAGGTTCAGCAGCATCAGGTTCTGTCAATTCAGAACCAGATGACTGTCATGTCCACAGTCCTACAGCAGTTGACGTGGGAAATGCGGTGGCGGAATGATCTGGTCCGGGACCGAATGGATGCGCGGCTGCGGGAGCAGGGAATTGGGGCGGAAGCGGGTTCGAGCGGTGGGGTGGAAACGAGGGAACAGGTGGAAACGGAGTTGGTGAGTGTCGAGGTAGGAGAGGCGGAAAAAGAGCCGGAAGCGGAAAAAGAGGTCGAGGCAGAGACAATGAGGGAGGAGTAGGGGTGTCAAAAGACTTGTAGATAATTTCTTGAAGTGTCGGAAAATAGAGTAGCGGACAAATAATCGGATTTTACCAATGACTTGAAAACTGTAAGAAAGCAATGGGCGTCGGAAATGAGGTCGGAGTTGACTAGGGCGCGGAAATGGGGCCAGGCTTATCAGGGTAAGACTTGTGGAAATCAGAGACGAGGTCAGAGGCGTAGTCTAGTTCCGTGGCGGAAATCCATAGGTAATATTACAGTTGTTTGCAAACCGAGCAAACACTGAGGTTTCATCGTATAGTTATTATTACACCCATGTTGCGTTAGTGGCTGCCACAGGTGTCTTCTTCGAGGCCATTTCCTCGTGTTCCTGCAAGAGAGTGTACTGTTCCGGACGGCACTATAAACTGCTGCACAATGCGCAGTAGGGTGCACCGCCCTCTGAAGGCCAAGGTGACATCATAAACCACAACCCCCTACATCTTTATTCCGAACTACCTGTATCCAACGTACACCTGATGTCAACTAAAACCCGTGCACCTCCCCACGACGTCACCCTTCGATCCGAACCCCTTCCCTCAAACCCTGTACCCCATCTATCTGACTGCCTTTGTGTTTCCTCGGTCTGACCCCCATCCACAACATGACCCCATCCCCCGATCCTCCCCCTACCTCTATTCTAGCCTCCACTGTCATTTTAATGTATTTCTTGTCAGAAGGAAGGAAGCAGAAGAGAGAGCTACCAGAGACACTGCTGCTAGGGTTCATACCATCAGGACACCTGGCTCTCTCGAGCCTGGAGCGTCGTGCCGACTAAGGAGGAAGTAACAAGACAGGGTCAGCAAGGAGCGCACGCATGAGCTGTAGAAGGGTGCACCGCAAATCATCTATGGCATGCACTCGACGGGGCCTGCATGTGAAACGTTGACGCGATGGCTTGCAGTGACAATGTGCCATTTGGGAGGCACTACGGCGTGATAGAATCCAGCCCATGCCTGGTCACAACTTCACTGCAGTGTAGCGCTGTGTCTCTGGCCTGAAGCAAGGCCTGGTCACAGCATGCACAAGAGAGGTGGAGAGAGAGGACGTACCTGCCGCGACAGCTCACAACTGCGTGCATAGCGCACCCGCCCCCTCGACTCAAGCCACGCCTGCCTGCAGGCATGGCATTGCCTTGCGTGCAAGCCGCTATGACCCGCATCCAGGCCTGTAGGATGTAGGCTGCGTGGACCCCCACGCACCCCCCATGTGTGCGCGCATCGACTCAGACATGCTGCCCTGAATGCAGCAGTCACACGAGCAAGAGGTGACAAGCACCCCACGCCCGTCAGGGTGGAGGCGCGCGACTGCCAGTGTAACGCAACGATGATGATGTCCATGGGCACCCAGACGATACCATGGGCACCCCCCACCGTGCATCGCGCCGCTCCTCCCTTCTCCACCATGATACTCCGCCGCACCTCAATGTCGTGCAGCCCCAGGACGTGTGGTGCCACAACCCACGGTGCCTCTTGAGCCACAAGAGGCACACCACCGCCATGCAGGCTTCCACCATGCCTCACTGTAGCCACGCGGCCAACGCACTCCGTGGTCCCACCGCCGGGCACCCGCTGGTTGAACGCTGAGACCACCGTCCGTGCGGCAGCCCCCATGTGCCCTCTCCACGGTCATCGCCCATCCAAGCACGCACGCACGCTGTCACCAGCCTCAGCTGTGCCCCCATCCAGGAATGCACGACCCCGGAATGCGGAGAGTGCAGTGAGGGAAGGAGGCGGCGATGTGAGTGGATACAGCGTGGGGATGCCCGAGTTGACAATGGCAGGGATGCCCCATACCTCCCCTCGCGCGCCCTTTCCGCGGTCCTCGCCCATCCACAGTGCACTTGTGCGCACTCGCCTCCACCCACGCACGTGCCACACTACCACCTGGCCCAACGTACCACCGCTAAGCCATGGAAGCTTAGCATGCACCCACATGGATGTGCATGGTCAAAACCCCGGTCCTACATCCATCCCTCAATGATAGATGGCCGTGGTCAAGATGACGCACCTCCTTCCTTCTAGAACTTCACGAGCCAGCCTGTGCCTGCACTAGGACAGCGGTTCCTGAGCTAGGGTGGTGAATAGGGTGCATCGTCCCGATGCACCATAGACGGGGTGTGAGAGCTGAGACGACGCTGCCGGTGTCGTCTGTGCCCACTGCGAGCCTTGCCACAGCCCTGGAAGCTGAGGCCGCAGTCGAGGAGGCACCGTGCATGGAGTGTGATGACCCGCCACATGCTGGAGACAAGCATCCCCGACCTACAGGCCCTCAGAGCCGCAGGCGTGACCGCGCTGCCGTGCGTGTGTGCACTCGCCTCCACGCACGGCACACATGCACCTGCCCAGCCGCAACCTAGGCAACAACCTCGGCGTCAGTGAGCGCGTGATGCGCAATGCGCCGTCCGATGCCTGCATTCCCCTGGACCCACATGGCACCGTGGGCACCCCGCCGTGCGTTCACCGTGCAGCACTGCGACAACCCGCCCCACCTGGAGACACTACGGGCCCTGGGCCTTACAGCGGCAGCAGCAGCCGGAGACCCAGCCTCTGCGCCACACGCGTCACGAGGTCCTGTATAGACAAACGCGCTGGCATGCCCGAGCCCACTCACGCATGCAAGCGTGGCCACGCGGCTGCTTCCACCCCGCGCCCAGACCCTCGCACACCCTGCCACGATGCCGACACCCGTGCAGACCCGCAGGACATTGTGGGGACCCTCACTACGACATACCAGCAGTGATGCTGTGCCCCCGGCCAGGTGGACATGCATGTACCCGTGCTCAATGTGCTGCCACCGTGTCGAGGAGCGTTTTGCGAAGGAGGGCTGCAGCACAGGTGTGATGGCACAATGTGACCCCTGCACCCTCACCCTCGTCGGCTACGTCCGTCCCCCTCCCATGCCACACAACAGTGCCGAGCACATGCTGCCGGCCCAGGCGCAAAGACACAGCATGGACAGAACGGACCGTGGCAGCACTATACAAATGCGCAGACGCGTACCTCCCTCCGCGCTTGTCACGCTGCCGCGCAGCCTCACCCGTACGCAGCGCGCCACCGCTGTCTCTTAGCACAGCGAAACCCGCGCACAGCTGAAGGCCCCGGTATTCAGATCCGGGATGCCCTCAGCATGCGGTGTATGCTCAACCTGATAGACGGCCTGCGTTATGTGTGCAGAATGCGGAAGGCCCTGCGTGTGTTCCACACAGGTCCATACGGCCATGCTGGTCCTCGTGTGGCTGTGACCAGCAGAACAAGCTTCCGTCATGCCTCCCTTGAGCACAGCATGCGAAGGGTGAGAGTGCTCTGACCTGGTGGAGACAGCGTGTCCATGTTGGACCGCATCGCCCGCTGTATGTCGCAGGCCCCCACACGCTAAGGTTGCGGTTTTGCTTGGTGCATGGCAGTGCAGATTGCACAGGCAGGTGGGTGATATAACTGAGCCACCGTGGGTCATGGCGGTGGCATGCCTCCCACGCCCCTGTCGTGTCCCATTGTTTCCCTGCCGGTCACGGAGGTCATGGGTAGGTATGGCTGCAGCTGTTGTGGCTCTAGGACACAGCACTCCCCATCACCCAGGCCGCCTTGCTGCAATCTCTGTGCTGCAGCTCACCTCTACGCCGTGTCCGGTCTGGCGGACAAACCAAGCCTCATGCTTCAGAACAAACCATGTCCTAGATCCCCCAGGAGATCTACCGAGCAGCGTAACTGGAAACCACAGACCGTGAGCGTGTCCCCTAGCCTGGGAGAATGTGCCGGCGCGCCCGCACACCTTCCCACCTGCCTCGCCTGTGCACCCACGCCCACCGCTCAGCCCTTTCGATGCCATGGCTACTCACATTGCCCTGCATGCACAGCCAACCGACATCATCGTTGGCTGCGGAAGGTATAGCTGGAGGGTGGAGACAAGTTCTTGGGCATCGGAGAGACCGTGGTCGATGTCATGCAGTCGTCATGAGAGTGTGGTGATCAGAACAGTGGAAGGTGTGTCAGGACGACGCACCATAGAGGGGGGGTGAGATCCGGCATGCTCCATGCCTTCGCTCGTGCCACAGCACACACGCCCCTCCCCAGGCTCCCACCTGTAACCCCCACACTAGCTCTCGCTTCACGCAGCCCCCCCATGCGTGCCATGCATCTCCGCAATACCTCTGGGCCTGCCACACGCTTGTGCACGGCCCTGCGCACCCACACACAAGTGAGCCTGCCATGCACTCACCAGAGCTGTTCCTGCGCACCGCAGTAGTGTCATGCATACCCCACGTGAGCGGCTTAGTGTCTCCGCTCTGTACGTTGCCGTTGCGAACACTGCTCACCGTGGGTGTTGCTTGTGCCAGAGCTGCAGGGCTGCTTCTGGGCTTCCTGCGCCCTTGTGCCAACATTGTGGCGCCTCTATGCAGGCAGCCTCCCAAGTGGGATTCCATTTGTCGGTGCTCCCCAGGCACATGCATGCCCTGCGCTTCATTCAGGTTGAGCTCCACTCCCGCATCACCTGGACGTGGCAGTCGCAGCATGTGCACCACCCCCACCTTGGGGTGTAGCGCCGCCACTTGCTGTGGACAATCCTCACATGTGGATATGCCATGCCGCTGCCTGCGTGGGCCCTGGCAGCACAGACACAGGCGCATGTCCCGCCATCGCGGCGCTCCAGTGCATTCCCTGCGGTGGTTGCAGCCCCTCCACGGTTGCACGTGCGGCCGCCCCCACTGTCATGCTGCCTACCCCACCGCAACCATGGCCTGCGCATGCCTCACTGTGCTCGCACAGCTCACATGCCCACATGACACCCGAGACACCCCTGCAGGCTGCACATCTGATGTGCGCCGCATCCAGTTCACGTGCGCTCCGCACTGCCCTGCCACTCTGCTTCTCGTTCGCAGTCCTTGTACCCTCTCCAGCTCCCTCCATCGCGCCATGTATCTCATTTTGGATTGACAGCTAGACCAAGCACTGTTGCCCTGGAATCTTATGCGTCGGGACACCGCATCCTAGAGGGGGGGTGATGTCAGGGGACCACCTGTTCTCCCTTTTATTTCCCTTGCTCATATATCTTTTGTTGCATCCTTCCCTTATTCTTTTCTGCATCGCTGCTGGTTGTGTGGCTTGATTATGTCATTGTGTAGCAGCTATATAGTTCATCGCTGAGGTAAGGAGATCCTCACTCTGTTCTCTTCGGATCTCCTCTACCTCAGGTAGCCGCTCTAGGGAGTAGAGTGATGGATGTGGATGATGGTAAAGATCAACTTGTTGTTATTGGAATCTACTCGCGATATCTCAGACAAATATACAGTATATGTAACAATGGTAGCTACGGGATTTGGAGCGGCGCAGGATCTGGGTTGGAATGGGGTTGAGCGATGGCGTCAAGTCAATACACCCCCCGAGCGAAACAAGAGATAGAAAAAAGAAAAAAGACCATTTGAGATAGAAGAACAAATCAAAACATGCCTAATTTTTGTACAAGGAATTTGTGTTGTGGGAGCGGCAAGGCTTTGGTGAGGACATCGGCGATGTTATCAGCAGATTTGACATAAGTGATACCTGCCTCATCATGTGCGATGAGTTCCCAAATCCAGTGGCATTCGATACGGAGATGCTTGGTGCGAGGGTGGTGTGAGGCATCCTGGATGTTCGAGATCATCTGGAGGTTGTCACAATAGATGTGAATGGGGTCGGTGCAGGGAAGGGAGAGTTCGTCGAGGCGATGTGATACCCAAAGAGCGTGTTTAGCTCCGGGGATCAGGGCCATAGACTCAGATTCAGTCGTTGAGAGAGTGATCCGGGTCTGTTTCTTAGATAACCAAGCGACGGTGCACCCATTATACATGCAAAAATAACCACCAATGGAGTGAGAATCAGCCAGACCTGCAAAGTCGGCGTCGGCATAGATCTCGATGAGGGGTGTTGAGGGTGTACGGCGTAGGACGATACCCATGTCACGAGTGCCTTTTAAATAGCGTATGACGTGTTTTACCACCGTCCAGTGAGCCTCTGTGTAATCATGTGTGTGTCGACTCAGCTGCTGGACGGTGAAAGCCACGTCGGGGCGGGAGCCTAGGGCCACGTACATAAGAGAACCGATCACCTGCGCATAAGGGACATCCGGTACAGGTTCACCAGCAGACCGAGGCATCAACGACTTGATGTCATGCACAGCAGGCATATCGACCGGCGGGGCCTCGATGAGATTGAAACGTTGAACGATCACGTCGATGTAATGGCCCTGGGAGAGTTTAATAAAATCTCAATGAGGATCTATTTCGACTCTGATGCCAAGGATTTTGAGCATTTCTCCAAGCTCCTTCATGTTAAAATTAGAATGCAGGAGATGTTTGACATGCACCATCAAAATCCTTGTACTAGCAAAGAGCCCGAGATTGTCGACATAAATTGTGATGATCGTGAGATGATCGCCGGTCTTCTTATAGAACATGCAGTCATCTGCATGACTGCGCGTGAAGCCATCATTGAATAAGACTGTAGTGAGCTTCTTGTACCAGGAATGGCCGGACTGCTTCAAGCCATAAATGGCGTGGCGCAGCTTCAGGACACGTCCGGATCCATCGTCGAAGCGGTCAGGCTGGCGCATGTAGATCTCCTCATCTAGAGTAGAATTCAAATACGCGCCTTTGATGTCCATCATCTCAATGTCCCACCCCTTTTGGATGGCGACCGCGAGGATGAGCCGGAGACTGTTCAGCTTGATGACTGGGGACATGACCTCAAAATAGTCCATGCCAGGACGCTGTGTGAATCCTTGGGCGACCACCCTCACCTTTCCCAGCTCAAATGCACCCTCTGCATCTGTTTTGGCTGCGTATACCCACCGGCTCCCTACCACATTCTTTCCAGCTGGCAACTCGACCAGCTCCCATGTGCCTACTTCTGCATGCTGCCTCATCTCAACCTCCATTGCCTCCCTCCATATTGGGTAGTCCTCCCGGCTCAGCGCCTCTGCATAGGAGAGCAGTTCTGTCATGATCTCCGTCACTGACAAAGCTTGCTCGCCCTCATGCATGAGGCGGTAGTCAGGGACAGGTCGCACCGCGATCCTGGTGCTGTGCCTCGGTTCCTCTGGTTCCGCGGCCAGAGGACCCTGAGGCGCAGGGATGGCCACAGGGGCTGGGGCCAAGTGGGCAGTGGGAGGGGTGCCTCCGGATCCGGCAGTGGGCATAAGGTCAGGGTCATCATCGGCATCAGGTGCTGGATATATCGTGTTGTCGGTGTCATCCAGGATGATATCTCTAGAAGTTTGGATGCGATGGGATGTGGTGTTGTAGTACCTCAAAGCTTTAGAGTTTGCAGATACACCGATGAAAACATGCTGTTCTGACTTCGGTTCCAATTTGGTTCACCCTTGGTCAGGGACTTTGACCCAGCATTTCCTGCCAAACTCAGCCAACCGCTCGATCCTCGGCTTCTTACCGAAAAATACCTGGTATGGCGTGAGATCTTCCCCCAGCGCCTTCGTCGGCGATCGATTCTTAATGTAGCAAGCATAAGCAACAGCCTCCGTCTGAAGCAGTTTGTGGACCTGCTTGGCAAACATCATGGCACGTGCATGCTCGAGTAGAGTGCGGTTCAGCCGTTCGGCGATGCCGTTCTGTGCTGGTGAGTATGGGGCTGTGAATTCCATGACAATACCCTTCCCAGCACAAAAGGCCTTGAAGGCCGAGTTCACATACTCGCCGCCGCCATCACTCCGGAGTCGTTTAAGGTGATTTCTGGTTTGGGTTTCCACTAGAGCAGTGTAGTCTTTGAATCGATCTAAGACACCGTCTTTCGTGTGGCTACAATAAATGGTTGAGTAATGGCTCTTGGCATCGGTGACCCTCAGTGAACACCGTCCCATTCTGGGAATGGAACCTCACACCGTCATTGGTGAACAGCGCAACATGCTGTCATGAACAGGTTTATTTCACCAACTGCGCTGAGCGCTTACATGGAATCTTTTCCCCCAATCGTCTCATCATACCACTGCCATCACATCTTCATACCCCAAGTTGAACCATCACCTCCAGTGCCATGTGCTTCACTGCCACTCCCACACGTGCACCTACGCCATCATTCCCTATGCAGATGTCGCCAAGCATTCGGGCACCATCACCAGTCCACACCAGGCGACAATCTGGCAGGATGAGTGCCGACAGCATGGATTGGGGAAGCCTTGATCCCCATGAACTCTTCTTCGACCCTTCCACAGGACAAGTTGACATGCCTATGCACTATATTCCCTTTGTGCATGAGGGCAAGAGAAGTGTAGAGATTCAGATATTGGAAAGCGGGGTTGGCACCAGCTATGACCCATATTGTTTCGATCATTTCCAACCCTCTCAACCACCTAACCCTACACCACCCCCTTCTATTGACTTGGAAATTCAAGCATTGCCTCAGAGGTGGTGTGTCTGGAGCAGAGATGTGTGGTTCCGGATGGTTGGTTGGCTCAGGGGTTAGGAGGACTCATTATTGTCTCCATGAGTCACTCTTGATTTACCAGTATCCCTCATGACTCACTCTTCTTGTTTTCATTGACTCATTATGACTCAGTTCCCCTATTGTGTACCATATCAGCTTTATTGTCCTGACTCCTCTTCATGACTCACCTGACTCACTCTGACTTGTTCTGACTCATTCCGACTCATTGTGACTCATCCCTCTTGTTGTTCTGACTCCTTCTCATACTCACCTGACTCACTCTGACTCATTCTGACTCATTCTGACTCACGGTGACTCATCCCTCCTATTCTCTTCTGACTCATCCCCCTTTTCCAAAGTAGATAAATACCAGAGCTTGCTCCATGTATTTCGCTAGTTTGGTTATCATATACGTTACACCGTCTCCTGTGCCCTTAAGCACTTGAGGATACCTTGCTCACTCTATCGTCTCTCTTATCTCAATCTCTTACTTCGAGGCTTGTCTACTTCAGACTTGTCCTTTTTCTTATCTCTTTCGACGAACCAGAACAGGCACCCCTTCTTAGTGCAGGGTCTTCAACATTGGGATCTTACGCCTGGTGTGGACGGTTCTGACACATGCTCCATATCCGTGAGCCACCCGACGCTCAGGATATTGTTCGGTGCGTCAGGAGCATGTTTGACATCTGTGAGTCTCACCATGAACGTGCGATCACCGGCACGGAATTCCATTTGAACAACCCTGCGTCCAAGGGTTTTCAATGGACTCCCAGGTGTGATACCGTCGATCTCGGACGGTTCCGCTGTAAATTCAATGAAATGATCCTTGTTTGGGGCTATATGGGTCGTTGACCCCATGTCTGCCAACCAATCGGATGCGGAAATGCTGGCACAACATGTGAGGTCTTCAACTGGTGCGGAATGCTGGTCGCCTGGGTCTGTGGATTCTATAACAGCGAACGCGAAGTCATCAGCAGAGCTCTTGTTTTCGGTAGCCTGCTTAGTCTGGTCCAAAGAACTCTTAGCTTTGTCACCCTTCCACCACTTGGGTGCCTGCCCCTCCTTGCCACCACCCTTGGCCCAACAATCCCTAACCCAATGCCCTTTCTTTCCACAGTTGTTGCACTTCCCTTTCGTGGCGCCATCACTTCATCCATTCCCCTTTCCACACCTGTCTAGCACCCTCAGAGCCGTCTTGCCCTGGGTGGACCGGCGCATACGATCCTCCTCTAGGACACGAGCGATCAAGGCCTCAGAGGAGAGTGTGGGAAGGGAGGCGTTGATGGCGGTAAGGAATGTGGACCAAGAAGCTGGAAGTGATGTAAGGAGTGTGGAGCAGAAGTCATGGTCACTAATTAGTTCGCCAAGCATGTGGAGTTGTCTCTGCAAGCCGCGGAGCTTACATATATGTTCTTCTATATTTGTACCCTCCACTGTGAAGGTACGGAAAAAATCACAGCGTACATTAATTTTACCCAGCGGCCCTTTTGCTTCAAATATAGTGAGCAAGGCTAGCCATACACCTCGTGCCGTTGTGGCACCATATGTGTAGACTAGGTAATCGTCGCTGATGCGAAGGCTAATGGCCGCAAATGCCTGTTGGTCCTTTTTCATCCAATCTGCGATCGCCCGCTTTTCAGGGTCGGTCACATTGTCAATGTCGGCCGGCTCTGGCTTCTCTGCCCCTCCCAATGCATGTTCCCAGAGATCTTGCTCGAGTAAGATCCAACGCATCTTTTCTTTCCATGTGGGGTAGTTATCTCTGGTGAGTGGTTCGATCTGGTATAACGAACTCGGCTGCGTGAGTGCGGCAGACATAGCGGTTTTAGCGATTGTTACAGAATTTTTTTTTGTCAAGGTTTTAAAGCGCAGGGCCCATAACCTGGATGATGGTAAAGATCAACTTGTTGTTATTGGAATCGACTCGCGATGTCTCAGACAAATATACAGTATATGTAACAACGGTAGCTACGGGATTTGGAGCGGAGCAGGATCTGGGTTGGAATGGGGTTGAGCGATGGCGTCAAGTCAATATAGAGCACCAGGTAGAGTCGCCCTTACAATAACTAGTCTACATTTGCATGTATATTCCCCAGTTCAATTATCATACGTCTATCTTGTGCAAAACATGACCTCACTGTGACCATTGTCTTGAGCCCTCTCCTGTAGATTTCTATCTTCGACCAGAGGAGGATTTAAGCACCACTGGTGAGTTTTCATACTTCACCTTCGTTACCTTAGCCTTCGAACCATTATCTGTGCTGTCAGTGAAGGGCTCCAAAGGAGTGCCTTTGCCGGCGAAAGGATTGTTGCTACTTAAACAACCTTTCCGTGACACCTTGCATGTTACATCGTCAAGTGCCACGGGCTATTTCGCTACGACTGTAGATAGGGCAAGCCCCATTCGGACAGCCCTCTTATCTTCTGAACATTTATCAGTTCACCTTATTCGCCGAACGGCACACTTATTTGCACAAGTTATTCGGGCATTCGCTGTGTTCACTAATGCACAATATTAACACCTAAAAACCAATCTTGACACACCCCTCTATTGCATGATTCCTATCCACATTTGAGGGATGTGCCTTCAGGTGCCATTTCATCCCACGCAATGTGCGCAGGGACCTCTGCTGGTGGCAGAGCACCCTGGGCCACACCAGCATCGCGCGCAGCCTATACCCCCGCGTGTTTGTGGACAAGGACATCTGGGTTGATGCCTCAACCTCATGGGGCATCAGCTTGGTCATGGGAAAGCACTGGGATGCGTGGCAGCTGAAGGAAGGATGGGCAGGAGAGGGGAGAGACATTGGTTGGGCAGAGACAATCGTGATGGAGCTGGCAGCACTGTGGATAGCGGCCGCTCACATTTCCGACTCGCATGTGTGAGTCAACAGTGATAACACAGGAGTGATTGGTGCACTCACTAGGGGCAGGTCCCGTAACATGCCTCGCAATGATTCGATCTGTCGTACTAGCTTCCTTCTTGCACCCATTAACGTCATCATCAAGGCACGTTACATCACTTCAGCAGCCAACCTGGCAGACCCCATCTCTCGCAGCGAGACTGGACCCCTAGGTGCTTGGCTACCTGTTGTCTTTATGCTCCCACAGGAGCTCATACCTTTCCTTACATATGTCTGACACAAATCCACATCCGACCGCGCAGGCCCATGCCGGTCCGTCGTCATCCGGTGGGGTGGCCCTGGCTACGCCCCCCCCTGCTGCAGCCCGATCGACACCATAAGCCTTGGACATCAAAGAACGCATAGAACTTTCTTGCCCCCTCTATTTATCGCCCTCATGTACTAGCGGCAGACCGCATTACACTGCAGGAAGACGGGGCACTTAACTTAAGTACATTACGCACTGATATATCAGTGCAGAAAGTACCGATTTTAAGTGCTTGCGGACCTGAATTTAAGTGCACCGGTAGATTCGCGCAACCCCGAAATCTAGTAGAGAGAATGGTCTTTTCAGAAACATTTCACACTGAAATTCAGCCTTTTTTGTACTTAAAATTGCAGTTGTAAAATACTGATAAATCAGTGCATCATAGTACTGAAATGCCATTCAGAAATACATGTAAAAGTAACAGAATCGGAGAACGGCGTGGACCAGATGAGCGCGGAATATGATGCAGGGAGACACGAACATGACGAGTAAGAGACGAGCACTGGGAATACATGAAGAGCAGTGGAGATAATTGCAGTGATGAGAGAAGCAGCAATGAGAGAAGCAATGGTGGGGTAGCAATGGAGCAGACCCGATTGGGATTACCATGGAAAGCTGGTTTCTAGAAAAACTAAGTGAGTGCAGCAAAATAACAGTTCTGTGGGTTGTGTTGTCAGTTGAGAGTAAGCAATTAGATAAAAAGAAAATACTCTAGGCAGCGATAATTGGAATAACATGGCTGTGTATCAGGGGTGATCACCGCGAGCCCTAGCAGATGGGACCGGCTGCGAAGTGGAATATGGGAGATCGAGACAGAGAAGGCAGAGATACTTAAGACACACCTGACATTTTGTTTTTCTCACCCCGGAACTTCCAGCGGCAGTAGAGGATGATATTTTACTCGGGGCACCCTGACCGAGTCCACGTGAGCATGGGTATACGAGTGTATGATGAAAATACCTTGGCAGCCTTTGTTATCTTAGCGGTCTGGAGTCGAGTCAGGAGGGGCCGGCCATGCGACAAATGGCCGTGATCTAACCTTTTCCTTGCCCTTGGCCGGCTGGAGAGACTTGGTTAGATACATAGATTCATTAGACAAGAATGCACACATACCACTGGGATTGACTCGAGCGTTTTGTAGCGTTTAGACTAGCCTCTGAGTCAGTAAAAAGAATAATAACTCAAATTAGACATACCGGTCCAGGACCATCATCGTCCTTGACTGGCTTCTTCCTCTTGACGCCGGAGACCCCCTTCTTCGAGGCCATGCTGGCGGCCACAGCTACGGATTTCTTCTTCTTGCTCTTGGCAGTTTGGCTGGCGGTGCCGATATCCAGAGTCTCGAGATCATGCGTGACATCTGGCTCACAAGTCTCAACAGCAGCGAAGTTGGGACGGGGCCGCACTTTGCTTTTGCTAGAAAATGTGTTCTACAATCATATTAGGAGATATATATAATAATAATAAATAAATAAAAATACAGACTTTGGCGATGGGGATATCGCTGACGACAAGGGGGGCCGCCTGGCGATTTTCCCGGACTCGGTTAGCCTTTGAAGACTTGACCTAGTGAATGATTAATGTAATAACGAAAATAAAAGAAAAACGACGGACTTTGGCAATGGGGGCATCGCTGACAACAGAGGGGGCCACATGGCGATTGTCCAGGGCTCGGTTAGCCTTTGAAGACTTGACCTAGTGAATCAGTAATGTAACAACGAAAATAAAAGAAAAAATACTCAACAGGCTTGGCAGCCGGCTGGACAGAAGCCGCTGCGGATTTCTTCTTGGACTTGGATTTAGCGGTGGAAATAAGAGGGGCAGCTGGGAGAGGAACATGTGTGAGGTTGTTGCTGCTGGCGGCAGGCATGGTGGCCACTCGTGCAGCCTGGCGCAAGGCCGATTTTCGAGCCTGTTCCGTAGTGTTCTTGAGGTATTGTTGAATAAGCGCGTGAACTGGCCAGCCACCAGCGAAGTTTCTAAGCAAGGGAAAATCCTCGCATACCTTGATACGGTCACAATAGAAGTATGCAATATACAAAAAATTGATCACATACTTTCAGTTCCACCAAGACAATTTTGGCCTTTACTTGCTTGCGCATTGGGAGAGAGAGATCGAGGTTTTTGCCGCAATGAGAACGCACTGAACATTGGGATACAAGATGTGTTAGTCCAAAGGTAAATATAGTAGTGAGATAAAATATTACCAAAATATCTTTATATGTGTCGGCGTCGTCCTGGTGATTGGACCCCAGGCCGATCATCCCCTTAATGCTATAATCACGCCCTCCTGTACCATCGGGCTTAGGGATTGGAAGGATGGGTTCGATACTGTGACTTAGCTCAGCCCAAGTAAATTCGCAATAAAGCTCCTGTTGCTTCTTTTTCCTAGCTGGCGTGTCGTTATCGTTGCTGCTGACATCGGTAGCATTGACGTCGCCACTGTCTGTGGTCTTAGCATGACCAGGTGTGATGCTGATGTCTTCTTCCTCGTCCTGGGAATCAGGACTGGAGGTGATGGGACGATGTGAGGATTTGTTTTCGTATTCGTCACCTGAGAGACCGTCGCTATCATCTTCTTCCTCCGATTCTGAGTCCGTGGCTTCAGGGTTACCATGGGTTGCCTCATTGGGTGTGTGTCAGGGTTCACGCGTTTCCTTCCACAAGTTTCTATTTCCTTCCATGAGTTTCCGTCACCTTCCGTCAGTTTCCATAACCTTCCGTCACCTTCTGTCACATGTCACATTCTGTCACATTCTGTCACATGTCACTTTCCGTCACCTTCTGTAACCTTCTACAAGTTTCCATCTCCCCTATTATGTAGCCTTGCCAGCGCTATAAGACTGTAGCCCGTGTGGTGGCGTTTCCTCAGCTTGATCTCTGAGGATACCCACTACACAGGCAAGTCCCCATGTATCTATCGTTGGTAGAGTTATAAACTGAGGATACCCACTACACAGTTGGTCATTGTCCTAGTATCGGCTCTTATCTCCTTGAGTATCTTTGGTTGTGGCTTCGTCATTAGTGTTGCCCTCACAGTGTGTGTGCGGAGGAGATGTCCGAGGAGTAGTGAGACGGTGGTGGAGTGGGTTTGTCCTCGGAAGAAATTTCATCCTCATTGGGTTCCTGGTACATACTCATCGTTCCAGAAGAATGTGAGACATCCGTTCCAGAAGGAGCAGCCGATGCTTAGTCCCAGTTGAGTATAAGTATGTGTGATAAAGAGTGATGAAAGAGCAACTTACATTGAGGGATAGACTTCAATAAACTACTGGGATCGAGACCCTGCGCGATCATAGACTTGAATAGCTCTAGCATACATGTAAAAGGGGGTTTGAGCGGAAATCACAAGGACATCAAAATAGTGACTTACTCTGCATTTTCTTAGTTGCTTGCTCCATTATCTGATGTATCACAGGTTGGAGGTGATTGAGGGTACATATCGAAGGCGATGACGGTGGTTTGTGGTGGTGGTGGTGGTGGGAGGAAGAAAGGAGTTCTAATTCGTCAAGTGGCGGACATTGAAATGCTTTACGAGTTCTGCTGTTATCATTCCCCCAAAACAACCTTGTCTATGTATCCCCTCTTGCACGAAACCACTTGCTGCACAGCAATGTCGACGACATCGAGAGCTGCTAAAAAAAGCACGAGCGCTCTCATCATCGGATTCAGACAATGCGCCCGACACCAGGCATGATAAGCTGGACCCTGATCAAGATCTCGATCAGTTTGCCGACAACAATGGTGGCAATGATGTCGTCATGGAAGATACACTGGAGGATTATCTGTCTGACGCACCATCAATTTCCTTAAGTATAGTGGACGAAGACGAAATCTTCCCCAATCTCAACGAGAATGAAGGACTTGAGGAAGAGGCCAAAGTCGAGGAGGTTGAGGATGAGGAACGCGATGAGATCACCGACGAAGACCTCATTTGCATGCTCCAAGAACGCTATGGAGAAGAGTGGAAGGCACAATTGCATGCCATATATCTGCATTTTTTATTTATATAACAAATTATGTACCTAACCATCTTTCTTCAACCACAGGTGGAGATCTGTTAACTGATGATGGCCTAGATAACATCTGCGCGTTTGCCCTGCGCATGTCTGGCTCAGGGCTCCCTCGGTCTACATATAACAACATGCGCAGGCTCTTTTGACGCAAACTCAACCTCGACACTGAATATCTAATGTACAGGCGAATTGAGTTTCTTTCAGGCATCAAACCTGAATTCTACGACATATGTGATAATTCCTGCCTTCTATATGTGGATTCCTTCCGAGCTGACACATATTGCTCAATCTGTGGTAACCCTCGCTACCATGCCAATGACAAACCGATTGCACGGCTCCCTTATCTGCCGATCATCCCTCGCCTGCAGGGTGGTATGAAGGCCGCTTGATGATCGAACGGCTCAAATATAGAAGTCAATACACTCACACGCCAGGGGAATACAGCAATGTCTTTGATGGATACCATTACCGCAGTCTCCTGGATTGGCATGTTGAAGTTCAAGGTGAAACACTCGGCCACAAGTATTTTTCCGATCCTCGTGATATTGTGCTCGGGGGGTCGACCGACGGGTTTCAGGTAAATTGTCAATTTAATACAGGATGATTTACACTAACATATTCATAGGTGTTTGCTATTAGATCAGCACTAGGGAAAAAGAAGAGTAACTCGGCCTGGCCAGTATTATTAACAAATTACAACATCACATCAGAGGTTCGCACCCGACTCAACAATCTGCTTCCTGTCATGGTTATCCCTGGTCCCAATGGCCCCAAGTGCCTGGACTCCTTCTTAGTGCCCCTAATTGAAGAACTCAATCGACTCGCTTGTGGAATACGCACATACGATGCCGCAACCGATGAGCACTTTGACTTGCATGCATATCTCATTTTATTTTCAGGTGATCTCCCAGCTATGTCCAAGCTGTTATGCTTGAGAGGGCATACGGCTTATTGCCCGTGTCGTTTCTGTCTGATCTGAGGCGAATGTGTTAAGATCAAATGGCCAGGGAAGAAAGCAAGCTCCACCTACTATCCCGCATTACAGGCGCCATGACGAAAGGATAGCGCAGGGACGATGGGTGGGATCCAAACAACCTGCCTTTCCACACACACAATGTCCATATCACACATCTCACTGAACTCTTGTCTGCTGAACCGACTCATTGTGACAAGCTAGGAATGCACTATGGAGTCAACCGATTATCACGGCTTTTGCGCCTCAAGTCACTCAGTCTGCCGGATTCTTTTCCACACAACATAATGCATCTTTTTTCGAAAATATCTGTCCATTACTAAAAGAGAACTGGACAGGATCAGGCCACTTCAAGAACATTGAACCTGCTGACCCAGGATACCGCCTAGCACCACATATATGGGAACAAATAGGCCGTGAAACCGCCGAGGCTTACAAGATGATGCCCTCCGATTTCGTCGGCACCATGCCCGATATCACCAACTCCAAATATAAAGCAGAATTCTGGTCATTCTGGGTGCAGTATTTAGGCCCCATCCTCTTACGGAATCGGTTCCCCAACCCCAAATATTACGATCACTTTTGCGATCTTGTCAGCATCATCAAGACGTGTCTTCAGTTCACCATAACCGAGGAAGCATTGCAAAAACTACATAATCCTATCGTAAAGTGGGTCCAACAATATGAAAGGTGCGTTATGAATTTTTGTACTCAGTTCATGTTCTGAAGCAACCGCGGCTGGCAGGTGGTATTACCGTTATGAACAAAAGAATCTCCCTGCATGTATTTTCAATATTCATGCGCTCCTGCATGTTCCCGACTACATACGTCTTTGCAGCCCTGCATGGACGACTTGGGCGTTCCCAATGGAACGATATTGCGGCAAACTGGGATCGCGCGTGACCTCACGGCTTCACCCTTATGCCACACTTTTGGTGTACGTCACACGTGCAGCGCAGCTCTCCCAGCTCAAGGTCCTATATACGCAAGTTGATGAGATGCTGACGCTGGAGGCCATAGAAGGAGCTGTGAGCGCAATGGAGCATGTCTACCTGGAATGTGCGTACTTTGATCTGACACCCCCTTTGCATGCCCCTAACACATTGAGGCCTCTTAGTTCCTAATACAGTCCTACGTTCACCTCGTAACCTTGCTTTTCAGCCAGATCCGGACCTTCGCCGAAGAATCACTTTATACTTTGTGCAGCTGTTCAACTGCCCCGCCAATGTCATTGTCACCAAACTACCTTCGATTATGACAAGATGGGGAAAAGTTCGTATTGCTAACGGTGGCGACAAAATTCGAGCCAGCTGTGCCATAAGCAAAGCTCAGGCTCGTATCTGCCGTGATTCATCATTTGTCCATGTGAGTAATGCATAATTTCTAAATCATGGAGAAAATTTTATGGCTCATCATATTTTTACAGTATACATTGATGGTGGCTAACAATCGCTGTGGCCAAAATTGGCCAGCATATGTTCGGCAAATATTTTATGGACAGCTACATTGCATCATCGATGTCGTCATGTCGCAGTCACGTACACTTGACCTCGAGGAGCCCCGTCGATATCTTTTAGCAGTCATCCAGCCATGTTCAACAGGTGGAAAAGATGCGACTCATGAGCTGACCACGTATTCGGAGACCACCGTCCCTGTTGTTGTGGATTTGCATACGGTCGAATGTTTAGTTGGACGAGTCAAGCGCGGGAATGAATGGGGAATTGTTGACCGCAGTGGGGACTTTGCCAGGACTGTTTTCATGGAACCGGAAGTCGAGTTTGAATAGGTGCATTTTCTTTTTTTCTTTTTTCTCTTTGCGTTCTCATCATTTTATATTACTCCAGTAAGCTATGTTGTCGCTACACATCGATTGCACTATTGTCCTATTGTAAACACTCCCCTTACTCTCTGAGACTCCCAAGTCCCTGCACTCTCAAGCTGATGCACGAACAATTCGCCATGCACGATGCAATAATTCTTTTGTTGTACTCACTAAGACTTGCTTATGCTAACCTAGTAAGTGAATTTGCTGTCTCAGGGCTTGCAGCACTCGGTTTGTTTGGTGATTTGATGCGTCTACCCGTCGATATGGGCTGGCTTTGGGTGGCTTATTTTAAGTGTTTAAATGTACTTAATTTTAGTGGTAGCTAAATTAATTTTTTTGACACTGATTTTGGGGTGAAAAAAACTACTGAAATTAAGTACTAGTGCATAAAGTACTTATTTTAAGTGCCCGTTCTTCCTACAGTGATTACCTCATGGCACACGCCACACTCATTACGTCACCGTGACATACTATGCCAGACGTTCTCAACGGGTGATGTCGACAAACTTGAAGCAGTGCTATTGAGCTCAGTGGTGAAGACAAAGAGCGATCCATAAGTGAGCCGTAGAGAGAGGGTTGTGAGCGATGTTGAAGGGGGCAGTCAAGTTGTTTGCCAAAGCCTGTCAGACGAAGGAGGCAAGACTCGGAGCGAAAAGATCGAGACAAGCCAACCATAAGTGAGACTTGTCGGACGATGTCAAAGAACATTAGTTTGGCAGACCAAACTCAGACTGGTACATGGGCCAGCAAATATTAGTTACTTGCATGCAAAGAAATGATGGGGTCATACTGGAGGAACTCGGCGACTAACCGGGTTTGGCGGCATGACAGGAACGATGATACGAAAAATGGCGAAAGCTGACAGAAAGGAGACAAAAACAAGGGCCAGAGTAACTAGTGATGGGCACGGCTCGGCCCAGGCCGTCTGCCGAGCCAGGCCAAGCCGCCAATAGGCCGAGCCAAACCAGGCCCAAGCCGTTGGCACATCCGGCTCCAGGGCCTGGCTCAGGTTTTGACAGGCCAGAGCCGAGCCAGGAAGCCAGGGCCTGCGGGCGCTTAAATCCAGGATCTTCGGTCGCCAAAAAGGACATCTGTGCTCTGATACTGGCACATGCATAAACAGTTTTTCATGATATGTAGTGTAGTTACAGTGGTCTTAAACCTTACTCTCTACCCACTTGCCATCTGTTGGAGTTGCAAACCGCAGCACCCGAAGCCCCTGATTAGTCAGCAGGTCATTATTGACCGTTTTAGGTCTTGCGCAGTCGCAAGACATTCTTTTATTCCCCTTTATTGCGAGTCTTATTGTTCTCATGAAATTATAAGTAGCTACTGTCATGTAAAGTCTCCCTCAGTGGTTTGACACCATGCAAACACTGAGTTGATTTGTCATCGTATAGTCTTGTTACACCGCAAGTTGTGATTTTTCTTCTGGAAATGTTTGTCAGTTAGCCACCGTATAATCCCTCAGGGAAATGCTTTGTCAAGCACTATATCAGCCCACCTTAATATCTAGTCTACCGGCCTCCAGAAAGGTCAGGAATTATGTCACCTAGACGCTGGTCAATGCGTTCGGCAGCATTTCACACCCAACATTTCCACCAGGCCTCTGTCAGCTCATCGCAACATCTCAGCCAATGTCCCATAGCACTGACCCCCACACCTCCACCTTATATACTTTCACTCTCATTGTTCAGGCTTGCAATAATGAGTATAATCTTCGTCAACGTTCACCACTTGTCCACCATCTCCTTCAGTGAAGCCACTCCTCCTTAGATCATTTGCCATGACCCAACTTAACATTCCATCTGCTGTATCCTCCCTTCAGGTACAAGGGAATCAATTTCTCCTCCGCTGTGGTGAGCGCGACAGGCCACTGGAGATAACGATTATACCAAGCTCACCGCACCCCATAGTGCATAATTATATATTCCTTTGAGCAAAAACAAATAAATATGATAATTTATAGACCCTGAAAATCAATTTCCTGGATGCATTACTACCTGAGCATGATAAACCTGATCCTTGTAAGGGCAACCCTAGCTGGTTGTGGAGATCACACTACCACACAACTGACAAGGGGAAATCCAAAGCATGTATAAATGAACAGAGCATACAAGAGAGGGGATTCTCACCTGACAAGGGGAAATCCAAAGAGAAAAGTCTAAGGACCCCCAATGTCAGCGAGCCTGTATTATACTGCGCTGCGCAGCCAGGGACAACACTTGGCACCCGCCATCAACCCTGCATCTCCCTGACCACCCTGACCCTTGATCAACCCTTGATGCCACCTATTACGCGAGTCGCTTGATTTCCGACACTGTTCCGAGAGTGGAAGTCGGAAATTGGAGTGGAACTGGCGAGGTGAACAGAACTGGTGGAAGTTCTCCCAGAAGCGGAATCATTTCCGAAAGCGGAGGCGGAGATGGAATCGGAACCAGAAGCGGAGTCGGAAATGGAGTTGGAACTGGGTGTGGTGTCGGAACTGGAAATGGAAAACAGGGTGTCCCCTGACAATCCTGATGCTGCCGGCAGCGGTCATGCTCCTGTCCCCGCAACCACTATTCACAGTGACTCACCGTCATCTGCTGGTGAACAGCAGGATGATAACCCGAGTCAGGAGGAACGTGCAGGTAGTCCGGAGCCCTTACCATCCGCACTTGCTTGCGGCCGTGCACAGAAAATTATTGAATGTTTTGACCGCAGTTTCTCCGATCTGTCACCAAATGGCGGGGACATTTATCGTCAGATCCTTCCACTGGCTATCAAGCAAAAGGTCGTTTCACAGGTATGTATCTTCATAAGCAGCATGTCCCTTTGACATTAACTCCACGTTGAACAGAGCCCTAGATTGCCTGCTCCGAGGCGGCGTCGCCCCATGTCGTGGAACGATATCATTGCGAGCTCCTCCAGTGGCTTTAGATGGGGTTCACCACGGAGGGCCAGGGCATATCATGATCACATTATTAGCTCCCCTTCGAAGAAACTTTGAAAAATTCATTGCTTGTATAGCGGTTCTATCTACCATGTCATCTATCTAGGAGTTTATGTACTTTCCTCTTTATCAGAACATTGGTTGATTATAATATGTGTTTTTTTCAATCGCTCTCTCAGCCGCCGAGGGGGCAGTTGCCGTGGGAAAAGTCGGAAAATTGGGTTAACTGTCGACCAAGCTTCTCAGTGGCATGCCAGCCACGAAACAGCCCCTTCCAGAGGGTCGGTGACCATATTCTGATGCATCATGATGTCAATCTCATCCACAATAACCAGGTATTGAAGCTCACCCGACGGATAATGCCAAGGTTCGCTGTCAAATGTGTATGAAATTCTCAGCTCGCTCCGATGACTCGGCTTGGATTGCAAGGTTGAGTCTCTCTGGCCACTTAAAAGGGAAGATTCACGCGCAGAATGTCCAACGCCTGGACTTGGAAAATGTCAAAATGTTGCGTGAGGTGGGGCAGACTTCATCGCGAAGTGTTGGATACTTTGACCTGCAGTCATCGTCGCAAACAATCAATGCGCATCCTGAGGCTCACCCCTCTATGAGCTGGGATAGTACTGGCGACCACCTTCCTCTCGATGACATCAGCCTGGATCCTCATACGCAAGCCGAACTTGAAAGGTTGGATGTGATGAGAGATTGTATCACCTGTGATCAAGAGGAGGAGCGCATGGAGTGGGAACTGGATGACTTCGTCGAATATGGCAATCGTATTGGAACCCCACCTGACCATCTTCTTGATGAGAATGATTTGTCTGTACCGGGGGTCACACACCATATCGAAGACGAAGGTTAGTGGGTTTAATGGTTACCTTGACATGAAGGAGCTCAGCTGGGAACGCAGATCGGGAATCTGACTATATGGAAGGTATGTGAGAAAAAATTGGCAAGATCAATCGTCATGCGGCCTGGTATCCATATCCCAATAAAACTGTGAGTCATTCACTAACCCGCCGGGGCTCCTAACGTTCTCAGTGGTGTGGGCAGATGTTCCTCCTGGATCTCCTGGATAATCTGCCACGTCTACGCCTATCTGAACGCCATATGGAAATGTTCCTGTGGGTCATGAGTGAGTGCAGTGCACAGGAGGTGCCTTCTCTATATGCGTTACGGCAGACCCAAGAACGGTTGCGCAAAGAATGCGGAGGAGTGCCGACTTCTCACTGGGAGAGCTCTATGGGTAACATTCTATATTTAAATGACATCTCTAAGATCATTGCTAATGTGGGTTTGTGTCTCTCTCTTGCCTGCTGTTGCTTCAATAACCGGATATCATGGCAGGACTACGCGAATCCTCAAGTGGCTTCGTTGTTGCACTTTTACCCTGAAGAGACGGATGGGCCTGTAAGTGAATCCTGGCAGACTAAGAGGATTAAAGAAATGCCGCTGGACCAACTTACACCTATGTATCGCAAGGGGCTCAAAGATTTCAATGTCAACAAGCTCGCAGAACTAGAGTCAGGGGAGTATGTTATCCCACACATGTGGATTGTCCGGAAGAAGCGCATGTGTGCCGATGCACATTGAGTTCATGTGGCAGCTGTAAGTACAATTTTGATGCAACATTGGCTGCGGCAAAATTGACATGGTAGCCCTTCTAGGACGGGCTAGTTGTTGACCAAGGGCTGGTGACCATCGATGCAGAGGATTTGCTGCTAAATTATTTGGATCTGGTGGATGAGGGCAGGGTAATCTTTGCACGTGCGTGCACAACACGTTGTTGCCCAGACACCGGCACTGATGCTTGTGGTAGCTGGGGCACAAAGTTATGCCAATGCCATGCCCAACCCCTTGCGTGCGATCGCAGATGGGGATGAGCTCTACACATCGTTCGTGTTCCTCTGGGCAGACGATGTTGGAGGAAACATCACCATGTTGATCAATGCTCACAAGAACATTTATCTAGCACATGCGAATGTGCCAGGCCGTCTACTTCAACAGGAATATTTCGTTCGATTCGTGGCTACGACACCACATGGGACAACAGCAGAGCAGTTTGAAGCCGTGCTTGCAATGGTCCGGTTCGTGATCGATAATCTATGTGATGTGTAATTGGCTCACAATGCTTGCAGAAAAACGCTCAGTGACCCTCCACGTACATATAATGCACACTCACATCAATTTTGCAAGTTCCGGCTGGCCGTGCCCGGATTACCTGCTGACAACCCACAGCAGTCTGAGGAAGCAAGTCACATCGGCCCAAGTGGGAATTGTAAGTGTCGACGCTGTACCGTGGGTGGTCCAGCAGCTACAAGGGAGTCCGATGACGGGTACCATGCATTACATGAGGTGCGTGATGATGCTCATGCCGCATGGCCCATGATCTGATGTTGGCGGTTGGAGCCTGGCCCCTCACGAACTGTGCATGGAACCATTCGTGAGATTGAGCAACAGTTCTGGACGGCAGCTGAAGGCAAACTGGCTCCGGTGTCAGCCATGCAGACTGCTACGGGGGTCAAAGATCGTGTGGCCCAAATTTGGATTGGGCAGGTTATTTCTCAAGCCAAAAAGCTTAAGAAGGAAAACCCTTCTTGGACGTTGACCCAGGTGCAGGGAACAGTGAAGGCCTGGCTCGACGCACAGCCAGGAAATCCTTGGAGCACCCTGCTATCATTTCCAGGTATGAATTGCAAAGGATATGTATAGTTCACTGTGTTATATTCTGATTTATTCACCAGGCCTTGACCCACATAAGGACACACCTGTCGAGATCTTGCATACCATATTGCTCAGGCTCATCAAATACGTCTGGCACAATCTCCATACATCTTGGACTGACTCTCAGCATGAACTTTTCATTGCTCGCTTACAAGGAACTAACATCGATGGTCTCTCTGTCCCACCGATTCGGGCAGAATATATGTCACAGTACCGGAACTCCCTCATTGGGAAGCATTTTAAGACACTCATGCAAACAAGTGCATTTCATGTCCATGGATTGCTCACCGATGCTCAATTTGAGCTCGTCAAGGCAGCCGGTCGACTGGGGGCAGTGCTATGGTATCATGTAATACCCGACATGGCAGAATATCTGGTGCGTTATGATTCAGTTGGCTGTGCCCTCGTCTGATCAAGAATCAGGCCGACTTGCATGTCCTGATAGGAAATGTCCTCGATGCCTTTGATGGCGTCGATCCGGCACGTATCACTAATAAGGCCAAACTGCACATTCTGGTTCATCTCCCAGAGGATGTGGAATGGTTCGGACCGCCCATTCGCTATGCCACCGAAGTGTTCGAGTGTTTCAACCATATCTTCCGCATGTGCTCTGTCCTCAGCAACCACCATGCCCCTGGCCGGGACATTGCACGGAAGTGCTCTAGCCTGGAACACATGAAACATATCATGAGTGGGGGTTTCTGGCCAAGCAATGCCAATGAGTGGACTCAGGCGTCCAGACATGTCCGATCAGTTCTTCACAGTCACCCGATTGTCCAGACCCATCTTGGATGGGTTGCCCCATCCAAGACATTCCCAGGTCAGTTGTCGAAGCACTGTTGAACACCTTGGGCATTGACACACCACGCAAGGCCATATTAAGCTCCAGCCTGTCAAGAAGTGACAAATCGTAACCTGGTCGCAATCTGCGGCCTTTAGTGCACATGCACAGCCAGACCCCGCACCACCTTCTGATTCAACCTGGATCCCTGGTCTCACCGTGGTTGCTGAGTCTGAAGATACCTGTCACCTGGGTTCTTGGGTGTGTGCGCAACAGAATCAGGTACGTGTTTCCAGTGGTACAAACACGACTTTGATTGAATTCCCGTCGTTATAGTCTCTAAAATTTGGCCGTATTCAGGCCATTTTAGTGCCTGAGGCCCCAGGATTACATCCCTGCATTATCATTGACCACTTCAGCTTGGAGGAGACATTGCACCCTGACTTTGATATGCCCTGCTTGAGCCGTCCACCTGGCTCTCCTGACTACATTCGTGTTCGTGCCCTGGTACGTCTAGGAACGCCTGACCAAACCTAGCTTGGAGGAATGACACACCCCGCAGGACATCAAATTCATAGTGAATGTTCAACATGACTGTCGGCGCCACAAATGCACAATCACTGGAACACAATTTGAACAACAAGAACGTGTGACTACAAAGCGAACAACTTCAGTGCTTGAGCACCAAGACGACACCCATTTCATCCTGAATCTGTTCGCTTTACATAACGCACATTTAGTACGCCAAGTGCTCCCCCGACATCTGACGGCCCCTCAACCCCTTCATGTTCGCCGAATGTATCATGACAAGGTTGCAGCTGCTCTTCGTGTGTCACAGGCTCTCAAACGAAGCCGAACCAAGGCCAAAGCCAAGGCTACCCATGCAGCCAACAAACAGAAAAGGAACATAGCCAGCCAAGAAAATGATGGCAACAGACTGAACATTCTTGGAGATGATGTCCCAGGTGAAGGACCAGAAGACCTTGATAGTGATGACGACCATGTTTGTCAGGATCCCGATGAAGACATCGATGGTGGTGGAGATCCTGATGCTGATTTTCCAATTATTCGGTCAACCCGAGCACGGCCTGTGAAACGCAGACGTATTTAATAACACCAATAATCTATTTGAGTACTTTTCCTTCCCATTTGGTTGTGATCTGACCGCCTTTGAAAAATGCGTGTGAACCCTTTGCATTGCGGCCCCTGTTTTGGCCCAGTGGACGTCGCTGTCTATAAATACATGGTTAGACAATCTCCACTCGTTCACCTTTTCTTCTCTTTCTCTTGCCCTCGACTCTCATCCCAACCTCACCATTTGCCCCCCCTCCATGCCCTCAACTGACTATTATGGGACGGATGCACCCTCAGGGACACCGTACTCCTCAGATTATGGTTCCAACGCCTCACTCAGCTCTGATGTGTCCAATGTCCCTCATCCTCGACCACCTGCCCAGTTGACCATGGAGCAACAGATCGAGAAGAAACGTCAAGAGGCCGAAGAGGCCGCGCTTGCCACCGCTAGTGACAATGTCCCAATTGATCCTGCCTTAACAGGGAATGCCACTCAAACCTCTGGCACACTTGGATCTAAGCGTGCATATCAGGACTTTGACATCGACGACTCCATCGAAGCATCGGTGGCATGCCGTGGGAGGGCCCAACAGTTGGTCGCCACACTCAAATCACGAAAAAAATATAAGCCAGCCACTGCGGCACTCTTGGACAGCTGGGCTGAATCCCAGGTGACATGCCATTGTATCTTGTGCCACTTTTGAATGTGACACGTCACCCCAGAACGATCCCCTATCTCGCGAGCTCATCATCCTCGATGCCGTGTTGTCCACTCTGCCCGATGAGAACCTTGGTCAAGCACAGTACCAAATCTCGAGAGGACTCAAAGTATGTCACTATCATTGTTGTCTTTCACATGAATCCTGCTTATCTTTTGCCAGATGAATATCAAGAAATATACTCAAAGTATTATTCTCTCACCGATGCTCACAGCCTACAAGGGCAACATCGCGTCAGCCGTTTTGGTAAGCTCACTTTTGGCACAGTATCATTGACTCATGAGCTGTTGAGCAGAACGTTATGCGTGAACTCAATATTTGCAAGCTTCCTGCGGCGGCACATGAAGACCAAATCCAAGTTGTCATCACCGAGATCAGTGCCGAGGCCACGACAATCCGCAACATCATCAAAAAACAGGTGCTTTTGCCCTCTTATTTAATTAAGGATCTGAAGCACACACACATTCGCTTAGATTATCGAGTCGCTTCCTGAGCAAGCCAAGCTTCATCACATTAGTGATCTGTGCCACACCATCCTGAAGAAGAGCGGCACAGGCCTGGGAATGACCACTTACACTCAAGTGCGCATGGCTTTCCTGGTACGAGTCCGTTCAATCCTCTCACACGAGGCTGACTTGCTCAGCAACTAGCGCACTGTAGTTCGTGAGCACTTGGATGCGAGGGATACTTGGGACCTTGTGGACAAGACACTTCGAGATTGGGAATAAGCTAATCCGACGAAGGAGAAATTTACACAGTGCGTGCTTCCTTGTGACTACAAGGACTATCTATTCTCATGGCCGCAATAGAGCAATGACCCTGAACTATCAACTTGACCGGGATGACTTCCCACCGACCAAAGACATCGTGTCGCGCCCAGTCATATTATCGAAGGATGTCGAGGAATGGCAGCGAGTGTGTGATATTCATGCAAGTAAGGCTGGCACCGAGAAGATGGGAAGGAAGGGTCGAGGTTAAGTGCGAGCAGTGAGGAAAAAGTGAGAGCACGGACATACCGGTGTGGGAGGAGGGTTGATGGCAGTGAGAGCAGGAGGAGGGGCGTGGCGAAAGGCGGAGGGAGAAGAACGGTCACCAGTGGGCGTGGCTGCGCGATTGGCGTGTATTGTGGATGAGACATATTGTGGAACAGTTGCAACGAGTAATCAAGAAGGTTTTGGATGGATCAATAAGCTGCCCAATAGCTATGGTTGAGAGGTGGAACTGATACTTAATGGACGTTGAATGAAGCAGGCGGGTATGGCGAGTGGAGGTTAAATGAGCATAAAATGACTATGGATGAGAGACAGCAATCAGCTTTCACAAACATGAAAAGACAGCAGAAGTGACCTTGTTGAAAGTATCATCCATATCTCACAGTACTGCCCAATAGCTATGGTTGAGACGTGGAACTGATACTTAATGGACGCTGAATGAAGCAGGCGCGTTATGGCGAGTGGAGGTTAAATAAGCGTAAAATGAGTATGGATGAGAGAACAGCAATCAGCTTTCACAAACATGAAAAGACAGCTGAAGTGACCTTGTTGAAAGTATCGTCCATATCTCACAGTATAGCGCTGGTACATAGTTGAGCGACGTATTCCAGAAACATTGAGAGTCTCTGCAGGCTAAATCGATTCACGGAGGTTTATTCCATAAACGTTACCAAATGAGGTCCCAGAGGTACAGCCAATTCTCTCTCAAGGTCCTCGCACAAGGTTACAAAAATATTTTTCCCGACCCGCGGTGTATTATTATACCATCCACTTGCCATGCGTCGTCATCGTATCGATGATTCCGATGATTCCAGGGCAGGTAGTGATTGCGACGACATCATCAATGATGAGGAAGAATTTTAAGGAAGAATTTTATGTAATCTCTTTTGCACTACATACAAAAAAATGATATCTGTGTCTACAATCCATTCCCCCACCAACAGGCCATGGCCCAAGCCAAGGCCAAGCTGGAGCCGAGCCAGGCCAAGTGCCAACGGCCTGGCTCAGGATTTTGCAAGCCAAAGCCAGCGCTAACCAGGCCAAAGCCACGGCTTTCAGGCCAAGCCAGGCCGTGCCCATCACTAAGAGTAACGATCAGAGGGATAATGATAGCTGCGTGAAAGGAGCGTCAAGACCGTGAGCTTGCGTTGGGCGTATGAGACGCTAATAAAACGCCAATAACTTTGTGTGGTAACTAGGAACATGGGACCTACACCAGACTTTTGTCTTAGACACACACAACGCGTCCACACTATACATCACGTGACCAACCTCAGCACCCTCAGAGCAGTCATGGACGTATGCATCCGCGGCCTTTAAGGGATATTCGCTGTTTGCAAATTTCATATCGATGGCTGCTAGTCTCGGACAGGGCGTCCTGCTCAAGTCAGACTCTGTAGCCCTTCCGTTCCGTAAGGAGGTGCAGTCTACACTATCTGCTGAAACACGTCCACCCAAACTAGTTGGCATCCTTTCTACGAGCAGCAAGCCTTCCAGATTTTATGCTGACTTTACAAAGGTCCGTACTCTGCCAGCAGGAAATACTGTATACTCCCTGTTAATGGCCCGTCGAAGAAAACTTGCGAAGAGCTCGGGTTCCAATTTGTCCTAAAGCAGGTTGGATCGGCTGTCGATCTTTCTCTGGCAGATGGAGATGGTGTAGAAGAAGCCATTATTGAGGCTAACGAGAACATCACAGTGGATGGAATTATGGTATGTATGAAGTCTGGTTCCAGCGGTGTTATTTTTATTTTATTTTTACTTGTGCACTAGGTTTACTACCCCATATTCGGCGGGCAGCAGGTTGGTAACAACGTCAGGTTGAAGTTGACATCATTTCGACTTATTTTCCTATTTACCTAACAGGATCACTATGTCCAACAAGTATCAGTTAGCCACTTCCAACGCTACTCATCTGATTTGTACCTCCTGCAGATCGTTTCCCCGCTCAAGGACGTCGAAGGCTTACACTTCAAGTTCCATTATAATCTGTACCACAAGTATCTCGTCTTCCAGCCTTCGCGATGCCATATCCTTACCTCATACTCTAGCATACGCTTCATTAAGCCGTCTTCACTGGCATCACCATTTCCGCACGTATCATCGTCTACCGACTATACGCAAGAGCAGCCACCCCCAGGAACAGTCAAATCTATCCTCCCATGCACGCCACTCGCCATCGTCAAATGTCTCGAGCACGTTGGAGTGTATAACTCACTCCTCCATTATGGCGATCGTGCATATGGCAAGACTGTGACAGTCATAAATCGGTAAATATTCTTCTCTATCCATTGATATGTGTTTCCCATGCAGCCTTGGGCAGCTCGGAAGTTGTCGGCAGGCCACTGGCGGCCCTATTAGCCAACGATGGTGCTCGTGTCTTTTCTGTTGACATAGACTCCATTCAGGAATACACTAAGCGACCAGCATTGACCATACCAGACTCAAACGCGCGACGGTATCACCCACGTCATGTTGTGCACCCATCTGCACTCACGCTTGCTCAGTGCCTGGGGTGGTCAGACGTCGTAATTTCTGCTGTCCCAGACCCAAAGTATAAAGTTAAAACGGAGACACTCAAAGATGGATGTATCTGCCTTAACGTTTCGTCAGAAAAGAACTTTGAAACAGATGTCAGGGAGAAGGTGAGAATTGCCTTGTCATGAGAACTCATGTACTCAAAAGCGACAGGCGTCGCTGTTTCTTCCTTCCGTAGGCAAGGTGACGATTCTTATGCTTCTGCGCAATTTGTACGTCCTCGCCTGCAAACCATCACTTTTTCTTCTTCATTGTCGCCAGGTTACGGCTGCAACAATATAGACAAGTTGCGGAGTCATCTTAAAAACCTCTAAACTAAACCCGGACGACGAATTTGACTTATTATATGTAAAGGAGTTGTAAAGTAAAGACATGCATAAGTAAGGCTTGCAAATAAATGGGCGTTCTTTGCATGATTCTACACCTTTTCGTTCGCAAACAGTTGACTGGTAATACAAGGTCTGCAGCCCAATTTACAATTCTGGAGAACGACCTGTCTGTGCAGATGGAGGGGATCCCGCCAATGTTGGTGAGAGGAGCCTGATATTGTGCGTCGTGGGTGTGAGCGGCGTTCCAGGAGTTCCAGTGCCAGATTTATCCTCCTCAAGCGGGAAGATACGTAGACGCAATCTGTGAAGCTACGGGACAATAAACGTCAGCTGGATATCGGCACTGAGAAAGATGAAACGGGTAATACCTGAGGAAGTTTCGGGAACAGGTTGATAATAAGAGCAGTGAAGCAGATGGCGAAGGTCCAAGGCTCGTAATTGGTGTAGTGGGTAGAGATGAGAAATCTGAGGGGACGAATAAGACGAATGAGAAAGGAAGAATTGGAACTGACGGACAATGCGATTGGAGTGACAAGTAGCCATTTCTTAGCAGGCGTATACTGCGCGCCGCCGTCAATTTGCTCCCAGAGGGTCAAGTCGTCATATGCACCTGCATGTTCCTCAGTCTGGAAGGGAACGCCCGTAACCCAATGAAACATGAGGTATGATAGCTGCGCAGAAAACCTTAGAGCCGTGTTAATCAACGTACATTGAAGCCACTTACTACCATGTATGCAATATTGGTTATCGTCCAGCTCGCCTCACTGTCAACTCCGGGAATCATACCGATGAAAAATTTGCCAATGAGGATGAGAAATGGATGCATAAGCCATGCGCCTATGGACCAGACCGAGTCGAGAGACTAGTGAAAATCGCTCATACGACCAATGACACGTGAACAAACCTTTCCGGTTGACCCATTCGGAATTGTGGTCTGGAAATGCACCTTGATCTTGAGAATCCTCGAGGGTGTTATTACCGACCTCTTCGACCTTGACGAGACTCCCTCTACGTGCTCTGTTCCGAATTACCGTCGGCGAGAGTAAAGGGGGTGAGGCCAGATTGAAGAGTGGCGAGCGCGCTGTGCCCGGACGAGAAAACGACATGGGCAGAAGGAAGAAAGCGACTGTCTAAAGTTAAAGAATCTGACGTGTTCGTGTACGAGTAAGACCTTGGTCAAATCATTAGCAACGCGAGGCAACGTCCCGGACCCCGTGTAGCCCAGAAAGCCAGACTCAGATCGGTCATCCGCCATTTCACTACCATTCTGCTAGCTAATATCGGCGCATGGTCAATATGCGTGCATATCACAATATTACACGTTATAGAAAAGTTTCTGAACTATAGACACAGTCCCTTGAAACTATGATGGTACACTCTGCGTGACAAGTGTTACAAAAGTACCCCGGCATTCTTATGCTGTTACTCTGGGGAACCCTGCAGCCCTACGGGAGCTCGAAGCTAGCATCGGTTCGCTTCTCGGGGCCAGTGCGGATACGCTCAATTCGCGTATTTCCCAAGGGCGCGTCGCTCTTTGTCCAAAACCCCGAAGCCATCAGGTCAGTTCACACGAAAACACCATTGTGAACTTACTTACCTGTATGCAGTCAAACAGAGCCGGATGCTTTTACACTTTCTGTCTTCTTCAATGCGCAGGCTGCACCCAGCATTCACGAGCCCAAGCCCAAAGGCACGAATGTTCTTGTGCCCACCAAGCTGCAATATCCAGGAGGACTTCGCGAGTTTCCCTTGGACATGGGTCCCGATGTGAGAACACCCTATCGCCTTCCGTGCAGTTCTCTGATGGGTTCGTCCGATAGTTTGTCACCAGACTCATGGTGGTTCAAGGTGACTTTGTACATGTCACTCTTGCCGTGTACGGAGATGCTGCTTCCGAGCCACCATTGGATCCAGTTTCATACGAACCCACGCCTCTTACTGCTATAGTCCCTCATGCCCTTGCTCCGGCCTTGGATCCCGCCAATTCCAATGAGCCAACCCTTCTGTCCCGCGACATAATCAACCTCATACCACATGCACCCTTACTTCCGACAGCCATTCGTCTCATATTCTGCCTCAAGCCAGCCGACGAGGACTATGGTGGCGATCGCTTTTCCTCCTTGGACGACTGCATTGTTTCTGACATTTCAGGTCTGGAGTGGCTAGAGAGGGCAGCAGAGACATTGATGGCTCCACTTCACGAGGATGTTTCCCTAGATTTATTGAAGGCGTTTTCCGAAAGAATATCTGATGCTCTTATCGAGAAGGTCAACAACTTCCTTTCTTTTCTGAGTGAGCTGAGCACGTGCTTCCCTAACGCGTACGCTTAGACAAACGACCATCTATATGCACTGGCTGGCCTTCTTCGATACACTTCTGCACAGCCCGAAACTGTGGTCCGTACAATACTCGTCAGTCGCCTGTGTTCTGTGTCCAGTTCCACCAATAATCCTTTGTTTTAGGAATCACTGGATCTATCTGATGTTTTTGAGATGCATCTCCTGGACAAACATATACTCGAGCGTTTACATGATGCCGCTGCTAATCCTACTATTGCACACGCACTAGGTTCGACACCTGTTTTAGCAACTTTACAGTCTTTTCAGAATGCACACGCTCCCAGTCGCCCCGCCAAACTTGCCGCTGCCGCCTTACAGCAGCGCGTACTGGGCTGGGGACGATTTGAGAAGGCTCTTTCCAGTCCTCAGCCAGATCTAGTCACTGTGGCCCAATGGATAAAAGAACTTGCGTCCGAGGATATGACCTTTGGCGTGTTCCTGGTATCTATGCTCGAAAACGATGCGTCGCTACTCAAGGTTAGCCAGCTCCCAATACAGGAACCGCCTGTACGTCCGACAGCGCTGTGGAGTTCTACTTCCTTAGCGTCGTTCTATGAGTTTGTCGCATTCCTGAGAGCATTCCTGGGAATAGCGCATATGATGGCGGTGATGTGCTGGGCAAACCATGTAGCCGATACATCCAGTACTGAACGGATATTGGCCATGTTACGACTGTGGCAAGAAGTTGAGGGATACCGCGAGGTATTGTTGTTGTATATTGTACTTATCTCTCTTACTAATCTTGTTCTCAGATCGTTAACCACCTTCTTTTACTTCCTCAAGTAATCTATCGTCTTGAGGGTGTACTCCGACATACAGCGACAAATCCTAGCCTGGTAACCGTCCACGTCGAGCAAGTTCTGACATGTCTTTGTACCCAGCCAGAGTCTATGATACGTCCTGAGCTAGCAAACCTCGTGGATGCGCTTCCGTCATCATGCTCGTCTTTATCCGAAGACGAACGGTCAGTGATGATGGAGATTGTAGGAATTGCGGAAGGTGGCGTGCCTCAAGCAATACGGACTCTCTTGACCTGGTCAGGCCAACCAGTGGACACCACGGGTGGTCGAGCACTACAAGCTGCCTTACTGGTTGTGAATAAAACGCTCAATGACCCCGAAACGGGTGAATGGAAGGTAATGCAAGCTGCCTGGAAGGACGGTGCACATGGGTTGGTCTACCATCTGGTTGAGCTCCTTGGACGACTCGTTGGTCCTATACATGGCCAGTTCCTTCTCGTCCCGCCCTCTATGCTGGAGCCTTCGATTTTGACACAACTTATATCATCGTCCCAGACGATCATGCGGATCTTGTCCCGTCTGCTTCCTGGCAATCCATTGCCAAGCCGGATGAATCGTGCTCTCACACATCATGTCATGACGCTTTTCATCGCCACTGACGCGGTGGACTCGAGATATCCTCAGGGCAGTGCCACGTGTCAAGCAGCCAGAGTCGCAAGGCCCACATGTGCTGATACTCTTTCAGTCCTCTCTTCCATCGCTGATGATTCGAGTGTCGAGGGTGCAGTCGGAGAAACTGTTTTGCGAACATTGCTTCATATCGCTTTATATCCAGAAGGGGACGATCCGGTAGCAAGATTGGAACAAGCCTTTTGGCTTCTCGACCTCGTACTACCACTTTCCATATCTGACGCCGGCGGAGACCGATCAGACGAAAGATTTTGGACAAAAAGGATTATACCAAATGTCTTACCCGAGCTCCAGCGATTTTCGCGCGCTCTCGCCATCGATCAGCGAATGCAACTCGTGGAAAGGTTAACGGCACTCGATCGTGGCGAGGTAGGACTTGGTCAATGGTTTGTTGACGAAGAATTGAAGCATTCGTTGCATACGTTCAATCTCTTGGTCGACGCCCCTCTATATTCAGACAGGCGGACAATACTCCAGGCCCGTGCCACTAATTCTCTCCAGTTCTTGACGCGTGCGCTAGGGATACGGTCGACTATCAACACCCCAGATTTTTTCCACGAGACCCGCACCCTCCAAGATGTCGCTGCCGTCTTTGCTGCTTTTTCAACTGGTCTTGCTACCATTCCCGCTGTGGTAGACTTGGCTTGTGCCTTCGCGCCTTATTCCAGTCTCTTAGGATCTATTGAGCAGCTGGAGTTAGCACTAACACTGCTCCGAGGTACGACATGGCAGCTATCAGCCTTATCTCACGTAGAAAACATTCTTCCTCGGTTGGGTCAAGTACTCCACAGAGAAGCTGTGGCTGTCGCCGCTGAACTCGGACCCGCACTGCATCGGCTTGCAAGCAAGGAAACATTGCTATACTGGCAAGAGCATGAAGTACCACTTTCCCAAGCGGTAATGTCATGTATCAAATGGCTTCTCAGTCAGCCAGCACCAGAAGTCCTGCCGCTGCCGGGTATCTCAGAAGCTTCCTTTGCGGCACTGTTGTCACGTGTCATGACTGTTACATCTGATCCGGCGAAACCTTCAGACATTGGCACTAGGTTTGCATTTTCTAATGATATTGTAGTGTCACCAGTTCCAGACGCGTGCGAGCCGTTCACTATCTCTTGTGACCGCCTGCTCGAGCTCGCTACGACACCCCCAAAAACGCCACCTACGCCCAGGCTTAGTGGTGAAAGTATTTTCAAAATGGCAACCATATCTCCTATAACGGCGTTGGTCGGTGCTTCTAGAACTTCAACCCTTACAAAAACGTACCAGAACAATGACTTTCGCCAGCTGTCAGTTCGCCAGAATACAAGTAGACGACCATCTATGCACGTAGACGTGGGTATATAAATCTGGTTACTTACCCGTAGCCAAGCTCCGACTATTTCGGCGTACACTGATGCAGTTGCAGGATTTTGAACAGGCTGGTGACCCGGTCCCATCCCCTCAGTTGTCCCCAGCAGCTATGATATCAACAGATTATTCCCAACCACAGCCACCTTTAAAGCTTGAGAGTGAATAAGGATAGCACTAATGATTGATAATTATAAACAAAGAGGTAAGAGATCACAAATCATTCATAACGTTGGATTCGATGCTCTTCGCCGTAGACTGTTATGCGGCACACGAAAATAGTGCTCCACGTCCGATACTTCAAACTCAGACGGAGGGGGAGGTGATGAGGACTCAGTCCGTTGTTCTGGCACAACCACCACGGTATCAGGAGGCTTCTTCCTGTCAAGGTAGTAAGTACGCTTCCTTTTAGCTTTCGCTGGCTGTCGATCAGTCGCGGAGATGGATCCAGAAGCTCTATGTGGTACGCTGCGCACAGTAAAATGCTCCAGTGACCGAGTATAAGGTGACAATGTATGGTTGGAATGGCCGAGAGTGGAGAGTTGGGAAATGGTGTTGTTATTTAGTCCAGGTCGTAACACAATGTTACCATCAGCATCCATAGCTGACCGAAGATTTGGGGGTGAACCATGTGGCGCACCATCCAATGAGCGGAAAGAAGGCTCTGGTGAAATGGACCTTCGTCTGGTATCCTCAGATGATGGAATGGTCGCTGCTGAAGAAGAGCCAGAGTCGGTAGGTGGACGAATGATGGATTGCGAGTGGTAGATGCGTGGGCGTGTGATAGTACCGCCTCCGACAGCCGGTATTGTCTCGTACTCGGGGCCTTCATCGGAGACAACAGAAGGGGGGGGAGTAAAACTGACTGCTTCTTCCCAATCTACCATATCGAAGGAATCACCCTCATTCCCGTCTGTGTCACGTTCTGCAGGCTCCTCCGCAAGACCTTTAAGACCTTGGGGTGTTCCAAACAGACGACCAAAACCACTATACCCACTTTTAGCGGGTAGATCACCTGGGCGAAGACCATACGTTGGATCGAAATTCTCAATTTCAGGAAAAGTCGTTGGAGCTTCATGGGATGTATGTATCGTGGAAACAGGACTTGTTACCATGCCAGCAGGGGCACTGGATGCTGACCGTGTGCTTGGGAGATTATGCATTCGCGGTAAAGATGGTATTCTGGAAACTGATTGACGTCTGAGGGAGGGATGGAAACCCGGTGTGAAAGATGGAAAAGAACCGTCACCTGACGCTGTGTCAAAATTGAATCTGATGTCTTGTTGCTCTGGAGTAGACCTCGGCCGCTGCCTGTTGAGCAAGTATGGCGCTTCCACCTTCGTCTGTCCAGCAACCCAGCGTTGGCTGAGACGGTGAATAATTCCAGGCAGATCGTCTCTGAACATCTCTCTAAGTTGACCCTCGATCTCGCGCTGTATGTATTTCTGTATGACGGCAATGGAATCGAATGTGCTGTTCACGTCGACATTCTGTAGAGGGTCTGTTTTAAAGACGAGAGTAATTCCCTTCTGCTTCGAAACCACCAAAACGACATAGGCGTTGAGCACGAAATGGGAGAGCCGGAGCAGCATCGGCACGACGAGAGGTTGATGAGCTGCTAGCATCCCACGGGAACCACCCAACATGTGAATATCTGGCTTCTTGTGATTTAAAGGATTCGCCTGCAAAAGAATTATTCTGTATCAAAGAGTGAAAAGAGGTTAGTACGTACTTGGACCTTGGTACGGAGTACGATATGGGCATCCCCGGAATAGGAGAGCCGAAATATTCCTCGGAATTGATCTAAAGTCAAGTCTCCAATGTCACGAATTTCCAGATCTGGGGGCTAGGCGAAGCGCAATGGTAAGATGAGGGGAGTGCCAAGGGCTGCGGAACTGTGGTTTCGGCCTGCCTGAGTGCCCATCTCGAGCTCAATAACCTCTATCCTATCGGCGATGATGGGTGGCTTGTTCCCTTTATTTAGGGCAGCCTCCAGCATGGCTCGTGCATCGTTATGGAAGGCGTCTGAGAACCGAGGCCATTTAAAAGTGAAGCTGGTACAGGATAGAGTGAGCCAGAAGAACTGATGATCTGAGAAGCACAAACCTCATAGAGATGGAGCAGCAAATCCGAACTGCTCTTGTATTGTCGTCTTGCGAGAAATTTGCGCAAGTTCGAGAGCTCGGCGCGGAAGAGACAGTGCCGTCACACGAGCGCGGCGTGTCACACTGACGCCTACTGTTTTACCTCTTGGAACTGGCCACTGACACCATAGATGAACGGCGTTCGCCGTTTCTTTGCGGCTACGAATGCCACCACCCCTTCCTCACCACCCCCACCAACCACTGAGCCCACCGCAGAACCACCGGCTTCTCCTCCCAAACCTCCTCCACTACAGTCTTTCCCCCCCCTCGCAATTGCAGGTGGGAAACAGCTCTATCCTGGCACGTCGGATACCAGCTCTGCTATACAGGCTGCATCACCACCAACAAGTCCTGGAGCAGCCACAGCTGGTCTTTTCATACGAAAGGACGGACCTGGCTCACCTCGACGGAAACCTGTCAATCGCCCCAATTCTCCTGATTCAAGAACGCCCCCCAGACCTCCAGCCGCATCCGCTTCATCCTCTGCTGGTAAGCCTATCCGGGCACTAACTCCACCAGTCGCCTCCACCTCTTCGTTGACCAATGGCTTTAACAAACCACCTGTGGCTGAACAGTCAAAGCACCCAGTACCGCCCTTGGATGATGGTTGGAAGCAAACATCCATGCTCGTCAACACTCGGGACGATCTGTTAATGAGCTTACTCGCCAGCGAGGCAGTAGTTGACAGTCGGGGGTTTGAGATACTCAGTGCTGAGGAGGTGGAAGAACTCAAGCGGGTCTGTGTCCAGTTTGACCTTGTACACAGGTTGCTGACGATTGCTTCAGGAACAACAATTACTATCCTCCCGTCTGGTAGCGATAAGAAGAAAGGTTGCCCTAGAAACCAAGATCCGTGACGCTGCTCTCAACCTTCAGAAACTTCAAACTGTGAAACGTCTATCCAAGCAAACCTCGGAGCAGGTCGACGCTGGTAACCGCAAGGTCGATGTTGCGACGAAAGAGCTCTCCAGGCTTTTGGAACGAGCTAGTGACGTCGACCGTAAGCTGCTGGAGCATAGAGCCAGCGTGCTTAGCTTCTCTGTCCGTAACCTCGAAGCCAAGATCTCCCCTGTAAATGCCAACTGCGAATCGGCCGAAGAAAATACAAGTATCTCTGGGGGCCGTATCATGTCACAAGCCTTGAGTAGTCCTACATCATCAGTCACATCTATGTCTACCCGGGCCAAATTTGACGGTGCCCATCTCTTCGCGGGACACGCGGACACCATCATCCCCGGTTCATCGGCGCGTAAGGCTTCAAATTCTGCGCAGATGGCTGCATTAGAAGAGAAACTAAAGGCTGCTGAGGAGGCCGTCGAAATCGCTGAAGCAAGGGGCTCTGAGCTTCAGAAGCAAGTCAAGTTGCTGCAGCTCGAGAAATCGGACGTTGAAACGACCCTAAACCTGGACCTGCAGACTGCAGATGAGACTATCTCAAAACTAGAACGCGAAATGACTGAGATGGAGAACGTAGTCCGTGACCGGGATCTGTGGGACGAAGAGCGACGGAGCCTGGAGGAAGAGCTGGAGGCTCGAACAAACATGATAGCACAACTGGAGAGAAAGGTGCAGGAGCTGGAAACGCTTGGAACAAGAAGTAGCAGCTCAGAGCAAGCCATGTTTGCCAAAGACGAAGAAATACGGCGACTACAAGACGATGCCGAGCGCGAGCGCGCAGTGTGGGAGAGACGGGTGGCCCAGCTCGCACAAGAGAAGCAGGAAGAGGTACAACGAATACAAGGAGAGCTGATGAATTTGCAGATTGCGACGGAGCAGCTGGATGCAGGTCGCGATACACTCCACTCTCTTGTACGGTCGCAGAAGGTACCAACGTCTCCTTCGGACAGCTCGCTCCCGAGCCTTGCCACATCTCTTGGAGCCCATATTGCCAAGCTCGACTCTAAACTCAAGGAGTCTGAGCGAGAGAAGACAGAGTTAGATATTCTTCGCAGAAAGTACGAAGAGGACGTGCGAAACGGGCTTGAAATCCGCGAGCGGCTGGGGAGAGAAGTCGAGGAGGCCAGAAGAGAAAGGGAAGATTCTCGAAAGGAGGTTCGCTTATTGGAGAACCGCATTAAAGTGAGTACGTTTCAAAGTTTGACTAGCTGGTTTACAAATGAAGATAAACAGGAGCAATCCGATCGTGTTCTCGAAGTCGCGAATATCAGTGCATCAGCTTCACCATCGGGGACGGGTAATACGACCGATGACCATGGCAAAACTTTAACTGCCCTCCGCGCATTGTGGGCCGTGCTGCCATCGGTGGAGACTCGTTCATCCAAGATCGGCAGAGGCAACTCTTTGGCACCCGTTAGCCCTGGCGGTTCGACTTCTTTGTCCGACCTGGATGTCCGTGCGCTCAAGTCATTATACGACCCCAAGGCGGGCTTTGTGTCTCCCACGCTGTCTGGCGATTTCGATTTGGACGAGTTCGTTGCGCGTGTGCAAGCACTCATTGCTGACGATCGAGCATTGGTCGAGAGGCTCATCCGCTTTGCGCAGTCGCATGACCTGCTTAGGAATAATGCCGAGCGTGCCCAGAAACTCGCGCAGGACAGCAACAAGGGGCTTGAAATGTACCAGATGCAAGTCAAGTCCTTGGAGGAGCGGAATGCCTCCTTGACCCATAAGCAGCTCTCCATGTGCGTCTAGGCTCCGCATGTTTAATTATGACCACTCACCTTCCAACAGGCTTGATGAAATTAACGCATTACAGCAGGAGATCGACCACGCGCTGCAGGATAGACGTGAATTAGAGGCTGAGGCGGTAGAGCAAGGGGAGGCCCTTCGGAACCTCACCGAGGCCAATACGAAACTCAGCGCGCGCGCCCTTGCTTTTGCAGAAGAAGCCGCCACTGCTCCGAGCGCATTGAAAACGAAGCTGGATGAGGCGCAGTCGGAGATTGAACGCATGCGCAGCTCCGAGTCGACACAGCGTGTCGCGCTATTAGACGAGCTCAATTCACTCCAACAAGAGAACAGCAGGTTACGTGATCAGTTACGCGCTAAGAAATGATCGTCACGGATAATGCTGGCAAGTGTTTTTGTCCCTTCACTACACAAAGCACTCCGAACTGTCGGTCGAGTTCTATGATCAGTCCCCCGCAGCTCTGTACGACGTTGGCATCGATTTCACACTGTTTCTAGCTCGCACATGTATCGCTAATTCATCTCATGGACAGTACGGCTATTTTTTTGGAGTTTCTTCACATCACATCATTGACACCGCATCACCCTGCAACACTGCACATCTTGCATGTAACTGTACTTTACTTGCTGGCTCATTCAATTTTATTTTCGTATTGCAGTTGGGCATACGTGAGGGCGATGATGTGGTATTACTACCCGGGTGGTTTGCACGTTCCTAACTTAGGTCTCCTTCATAGCTTGTACGCCATTCTCTTCTTTTCAGTGATGCGAGTGATGCTCACGCTGCCTCGTCTGATTCTGGGACAACTCACCAGCCTGCCATTGCCTACTCATGTCTGAGTTGCAACATCATCCCGATGAGCCAGTCCCCGCCGCCATTACGATCAGATATAACTTATATGTAGTGTGTATGTGTATGTACATGGCACGTAGGTATAATAACACTAATTCCCGTCCAGTGTCCATCACGTCTCATTATGCAAAGGTAAGAATGATAGAAGGCAAATATCCAGGTATCCCACCTCCACTCAATCCCATCACACCAGAGTTAGCCTTCTCCTTCGCATCCTCTTCCGCACTTCTTACCCACGCATCTTCCTCCGGGAGGACAAACGTACACGCGGTCACCTCATTGATGGTCTGTCCCGGCCAGAAGGGGACGAGGGCGTGCAGGTCGTAGAAGTCGTCTACTGACACGGCGAGGGTGGCTGTGAATCCCTTGAGAACTCTGCAGTGCGGAAGGCATACTGGATCTGTAGTCAGGGGGAAGGACGTCAATATTCGTGAGTCAAGGAAGTTGTGGAGAAATGATAGCTCGCGATTGTATAACGGAATGGGAACGCACGAGGATCCTCTGGCTTGGGGGATTGGCTCCACGCGTGGGCATGCATAAGCGGAGGAGAAGAAGAGAAAGAGCATCGTGAATATGATGAATATGAAGCAGATAAGCCGCAGGGAAACGCCGACGAGGAATATCTGCAGGAGGTGAAAAAGAAAGGGGAAAGAGACGATCCAGTGTGGGCCATGGTCAAATCGCCGCTTGTGCTACCGAATACCGACACCGATCCTCCTGCCGCCTACCAAACAGTCAGCGAATCTATATCCACGTGCATACGCTCCTAATAATCCACGCAGGATCGTCCTACCTGTATGGGAAACACGGTAAGATCGGATGAAATGACTACGTGGCGCCGCCTGTGATTAGGTGCGGTTTCACGAGGTGCTCGTCCATATTCAGGTAGCTGCTGCGTTCGATGCGCACGGTTGACCGATTGACAGCATGGGTAAACGGTGTGAAGAAGCGGGTGGAATGTGAAGCCCTAGAGAGAGGCCCAACCCCAACCCCAACCCCCAACCTAAGGAGCTGTTCATAAGCGGAAAGAGGCCCACGGAGAAAGCTGGACGACGCCGTGAGCATCGGCGCATCATATTTGTGGTCTCGGGAGGAACAATATTTTATTTGTTTTTATCCTCAATTTATTCGACCGCACGCTAAGCCTATGGTGGTCGTTACGCTCATGATACGTAAAGCAGGGTGTGTCTTCCTTCTCTCTCCCTGAGGCTCCCATCCCGTTGCGTTCTCGAGTGGGCAGCTGGGACCCAGTCCCCCACCGGCCCGACTCCCAGTCGTTTGCTGCCGGTGTATGAGATAAGGCATTTTCTCTCTCCGCTTTGATTGGATTCGCGTGGTTGGGTCTGACTTGGTAAGTACTCGGCCGCCGAAGCGGTCTTGCATGACGGGGAAGGGCGCCGCAGCCAAAACTAGAATAAAGATGTCTGGGAGGGGTGGTGCCGTGCCGCTTTGTCCACCGGGTCCGGGCTTGACCTTCCTAATCCTGCTGTGTGGAGTCCACATGTCGCCCGAGCTTGTAGAGTGAGTCAAAGTGATAGGTGTGGCATGGGTCTTGGAGCTGGTGCCGTCATGCTTTCTTTTCTGTCCGGCGGAGTGATTCTAACGTCTATTATATATAGGAGGCGAGACATCACCGAAGGTGCTCTCTAGCCGTTTCGTAGCCACGTATTGTAGCAGCGCCAACATTCCCCCAGTATATCCTTGACTGACTTGGATTTGCTCCCAACTTCTTTCGCACTGATCCATGCCTGGCGTGCTCGTGGGTGCGGCAGTCGAACAGGTAACGAGCACCGTTTCGTCGGCCTTTGCGCACGCCTGACACAGAGGCGAAGCCGCTTTCTTGATCCTGTGAAGGTGGCTGTCGAGGGGAATATGTCCTGTACGCATTGTGTGATCAAGCTAATCTGAGCTCGCCGTGTGAATCTGCCACCGTTTTGTAGTAGCTTTTGGAGGGGAGAGCACTGTCTATCTTATCCATCCTGGCATACCGGGGCGACCATTCCTGCCGAAGGTCTCTTCTAAAGGCTTGTCATGCAGTAGCTATGCTGCGCGGTATTACCGGCCCGGAACACAAGAAGACTGGCAGCTTACATTTCTGGCTACTGTTCCCTGCTGATGCTTCTTTTGCCTCCTCCGAGTCGTCATCGTCATTCCCCTCTACGTCGTTGTGCCCCAATATCCACGTGACTTGAGCTTGGCTCAGCGCCGCCGTGTTGGTGGGGCCACCTTGTTGGCGATGGTGTGAGCGCGCTCTAGGATATGCTGGGCTGGGCTGAATCGTATGTGGCCAACTGATTGGATCATCGCCTGATTGTCTAGCAGCACCGTTGCGGACTCGATTTCTTTTTCTCTCGACAGCATCTCGAGCGCCAGTGTCCTTCCAACAGGTTCCGCGTCGTATGTGGTGTGTTCAGTTAGCGGACTCAAACGATACCTTAGTGCTGTGATTGGGAGGGAGGAATAAGGGCGAGCTCGCTATGTGCGCCTACGACCATCGGGCCATCCATCATTCGCCGCGGGGCCCCATCCATGCAGACAGCTATGAGAGAGCAAAAGATGTACATCGCGAACGCGATACCGGTAAGGGTGGATGGGACGGAGCTACAGGAGCGTGCGGGAGGGGGACATGATAAGGTGCGGGCTCGCCGTAAGGATTACATCAGGGAAAAAAGGAGAGGTCTATCGCTTTCTCTGCGGCACTATGAAGGGCTATAGGGCGCTATGTGATGGCGACAGACTACCCCTATTTCCCTGATGTACATGGATCCAGGGGAATAAGAAAGGGGTTGGGTAAGGGTTGGTTTGCTTGCTATACGAGAGAGCAGGCAACGATTGTTAGTCGCTGCAGCGAGAGTCGAGAAAGCTAGTTCCTTGATCCAGATTATGTAATCTCTGATGTAGCTGACCCGGGACGTGGCGTTTGATGGAGACGTCGTCGATGGCTTCTGACCAGTTCTCGATATCTCGAGCCGGGCCCGGGGTTACTACAGTTCGATGTGAAGATTCTAATTGTACTAAAGTCTTTGTCACACGGCATTCCTTGTGCTTCGCTTCCTCCTTGTCTACTCGCCCTTGTGTCGCGTACGCGTCATCAGCTTATGTCAGCGCACCTCTAGTGCATCAAAATACAACGCTGACCACAGCCCGAAATGAGGGGCAGAACGCGTATCGCTCCTTTATGGTACCAGAGAATCTGGGGCATATTTAATGGCACAATTTCGACGCTCAGCAGTAAACTCTTCGGACCCTCACGATACTAGTGGAGAGTCATTTAATTCAATGCAAGCCTTAATTTCCGCCAGTTCAATTTATCAAGAGGAACTCAACATTCCACCCGGACTACCTCCCGAACACTCGCCGTTCTGGCTTGCAAGTGCATTATGGGCACGGTTTGAGCAGTCCGGACGACAGGAAGACTTGGAGACGGCGATTTTATTTCATCGAGAAGCACTCAATTTGTTCCCTCCACCGCATCCTCTCCGACCTATCTTACTCAACAACATCGCAACAGCGCTCTTGATACAGTTTCAGCAGTACGGTCGTCGAGACGAAGCCTTGAGGGAGGCGATTTCGTTGTTTCGAGATGCACCGGGCTGCTCCCTGCACCGCATGCTCTCCGACCAGTGTTCCTCACCAACATCACAAATGCACTCTGGACACGGTTTAGGCAGTCCGGTCGACACGAGTCCGGTGGACGCGAAGACTTGGAGGAGGTGATTTCATGCCTTCGAGAAGCACTCGGGCTGCACCCTGCACCTCATGCTCTCCGAGTATTGTTCCTCGCTAACATCACAACCGCGCTCTGGACACGTTTTGAGCAGTACAGCCGACGCGAGTCCGGTGGACACGAAGACTTGGAACAGGTGATTTCATGGCTTCGAGAAACACTCCAGCTGCTCCCTCCACCGCATCCTCAGCGATCCCGCATCCTCACCAACATCGCAACTGCGCTCCGGACACGGTTTGCCCGCTCCGGTCGACACGAAGACCGTGATGAGGCAATTTCATTTAGTGAAGAAGCACTCGAGCTGCAATCTGCACCGCATGCTGATCGGTCCTCCTCTGGTCTTCGATCTGGAGAAGGCGGCAATCTTAGGTGTGTAGGGTTCACGTACACGCTGGATCTACCACTCACCTTCCCCTATTCTTCACTTTACTCAGGCAGTCTTCCAACAGTGATGGAACAACCAGAAATGCGTAAGGCGCGGCGATCTATCCATCCAAGGAAAGATTCCATTATGAGACTTGGCTAGAAAAATAGAGCTTTTTATGAACTAAGGGAATGTGCCTTTGTTTTCACCGCGCGCGCAAAATATTGGGCCTAAATGCAGTGATTATACTAAGATGTCTGCCTATGGCAACATAGTCCCTCTTTATAGACGACCACCCGAGTTGTATCTACTAACCTATTTCGGGGGAATTTAAGTGCAAAGATACATCTCCAAACATGCAGACAATTTGACATTATCTGAAGCACGAGGCGCATGCGGGCCCCTCCCTATTGATACAAACACCTTGACACAAGGCCTACAACACCCCAAGCACCATCGTCATTGCCCTTCAACTATGGCGCCCCCGCCCGGAGCAGGCGGGAAAATATCCTCCATGGCATCCTCATCGGGGTCACTGTCTATCTGATGCGGCTCCCACTCGACACTCACGCCCTTCGTCCCCACCGCGCCTCGCGTTGCATGTCCACGGGGGGACCGGACGCCATCGATTTCATGGCTAGCATCGTGAACTGTGGCGACATGGCGATAAGCATAAGCCACATGCACAAGTGTACAACAAGTACGCACGTGCGAGTCGTTCCCTGAGGAGCGCACACATGCGGGATAGACCGCATGTTTCGGACACGCGGCCTTCGAGGGCGCAGAAGAGAAGGCGTGTGTCGACGACGTAGATGCCGGGGCAGCTCGTACCGACTTATGTAATCACCCCCGCTGATTTATGTAATCTCTGATGGTACGTGGCGTTTGATGGAGACGTTCGATCGTCGATGGCTTCTGACCAGTTTCAATATTATGGCTTCGGGTAGTTGGTCTGTTCAGGAATTGGGAGATGTACTTACACTAAACAACCTCGGTCTGGTGTCGCATCCCCCACCTAACGATGATCATGATTCATGATACTGAGTCACTCGACTTCCGCGCGGCCCGGGGTTACAGCTGTCTCGGCCGAAGGCGGACTTGGATGTCAATATCCTAATTGTACTAAAGTCTTTGTCTTGTAAAAGGCATTCCTTGTGTCCTCCTTGTCTACTCGCCCTTGTGTGGCGTACGCGTCATCACTCATCAGCTTATGTCAGCGCACCTCTAGTGCTCATCAAAATACAACGCTGACCACAGCCCGAAATGAAGGGGAGATCGCGTATCGCTCCTTTATGGTACCAGAGAATCTGGGGCATATTTAATGGCACGATTTCGACGCTCAGCTGGTCACTCTTGGGTCCCTAACAAAACTGGTGGAGAGTAGTTTAATTGCAAGACTTGATTTTGCCAGTTCACTATATCGAGAGGCACTCCACATGCGACCCCCACTACCTCCCGATCAACCGCTGCACTGTATCGCAAGTGCACTGTGGAGACGATTCCAGCAGACCGGTCAACACGAAGACTTGGATGATTCGATCTCGCTCCGTCGAGAAGCACTCGAGCTGCTCCCTCAACAGAATTTTCTCCGATCCTTTGTCCTCAACCAATTCGCAACTGCGCTCTGGACACGGTTTGAGCACTGCGGCCAGTACGGTCGACACGAAGACTTGGAGGAGGCGATTTCGTTCCATACAGAAGCACTCGAGCTGCTCCCTCGAGCGGATCCTCCCCGATCCTTGTTCCTCAACGACCTCGCAACTGCGCTCTGGACACGGTTTAAGCAGTCCGGTCGAGACGAAGACTTGGAGGAGGTGATGTCGTGTCTTCAAGACGCACTCGAGCTGCTCCCTCCACCGCATCCTCACCGATCTCGCTTCCTCATCGGCATCGCAGCTGCGCTCCTGACACGGTTTGTCCGGTGCGGTCGACGACACGAAGACTTTGATGAGGCATTTTTATTCCATCTAGAAGCACTCGAGCTGCAATCTGCACCGCATGCTGATCGGTCCTCCTCTGGTCGTCGATCTGGAGAAGGCGGCAATCTTGGGTGTGTAGGGTTCACGTGCACGCTGGATCTACCACTCACCTTCCCCCTATACTTCACTTTACTCAGGCAGACTTCCAACAGTAATGGAACAACCAGAAACGCGTAAGGCGCAGCGATCTATCCATCCAAGGAAAGATTCCATTATGAGACTTAGCTAGACAAATAGAGCTTTTTATAAACTAAATGTCCTGGGGGAAAGACGTATATGAAACGGGTGTGGGTTACGTGACCGCGTGCGTGCATACCTTGACAGCAGCCTTGAGCTCTGCGCTGGTTTTGTACGTCACAGGGGACGTGGAATTGATCGACGATTCGGTGAGGAGGTAGTTGGAGGAGGGGATAGCGAGGCGGGACGCGGTGAAGACCCCGGCGTGGAGCCAGTAGCGCATGTACTCGACCTACTGGGAGGAAAACAGGAGGCGTGATTCGCCATTCTTCATCATAACTTGCAGAGTGCGAGCGTATACTATACCAGGCGAAGCGAGGCAACTCGCCCATTGTCACATCAGGCCGGGTCACTGCATGTGTGGCATTGCGCGCATTCAGCGGGCACCAGGTCATACAGGTCCCCGCTCAACGCGTTGATCACGCCCGATAGTCTCACTCACCTGATAACCTAGACGACGGACGGGAGGCCAGAAAAAGCTTCAGCCGCAACGAAACGCCACCCGCCACTCAAAGTTGACATCGGTATATCTGCAGCGCATGAGGCCCGCCACCACAGTGGACGAGCGTGCCACACACCTGCAGTACCCCGTTGGTGCCAATCGCGACGCCGGACAGAGCAAATTAACAATCAGCAGCCGCGATGGTGTGGTCTTTTACGGCCTGCCATGATCATTCACTTCTTCTTCCCACCTACTTTCGTCTCTCCCTTCTGACACTCACTCTCACCGTCGTGGCGGGGGGGAAGGCAGAAGGATAAGGGAAGGAGGGAAGGCGGAAGGCTGAGGGAAGGCGGAAGGCTAATGACTGGGTGATGTATAAGCATATGCATCAGTAGACTACTGTTAAAGTTTGGAGACTGGATTAGACGTAGCTTGTATGATGTAGGAGGGGGAGAAGGTGTTGGGAGAAGAGCAGAGCAGAATGGAGGAGGAGAAGGAGCAAGGTCAAAGGAACAGAGCAGAGTCCCAGAGTCGCACCAGCCCTAGAACCCAAACGAAGCAAGAGCAGAGCCATAGAACAGAGCACATAGCCGCACAGGGCTCCAGCGACTTCAAAGTGAACTCCAGCGCGAACATCAAAGGGCAGTGAATATCGCAAGTCGGCCAGAGATTAGGCATTTAACAATAGCAGGTAGGGATGAGCAGAAGAGGCAGCAGCTAGGAATCAACTGTGATCAGAGCAGCGACAGTCCTCATCGCCCCGTCGAGCCTTCAGCGCTGTCAGCCTTGGTTAGGAGATGAGCTGGCATGCAGGCTACCAGCCAGCAGCCTCCAGCCCAGGGGTAACCGGACAAGGGGAGCAAGGTGGGCGGTCAGCGGTCGTGTTCGACAATGTGCAGGTATTAGTCGCAGTGATAGTCGGAGGCAGCGCTGAGAGACGGATACGTATTAAGATATGAGCAGGAGTGTGCTGGTGAGTCTGCGCAGAGCCTCACGGTATTCAGTGGTGCGAAGTGGCCTGACGCACGCACAAATTATGTAAGAGCCTGTTATATGGAGCCATATTGTCCAGGTTCGCCAGGTGCGGTATATCATGGTTCCAACTGAGCGAGCCTCCACCACTTCTGCCAGGAAAGTAACTTGGCTCCAGCGCTCATCACCGGAGCCAGAAGCCTGGAGCACCAATGCACTGCTTTCTTATGAGCGCGCGTTTCTTGGACGTCCGTCCCTCATGGACCACAAACAGAGAGATTCCACTCAGAGTATGTACTCTCCGACAATCGTATATGTCTGTTACGTTTGAACTTCTGATATGATCGCACATTAGGACCTGCCGCCTCAGAACTAACCCTGCCAGATCGCCTCGATCCTGTACGTCACAGCGACTTTTCCGAGAGGTTTGGGCTAATGTCTCCACTCTATCAGGATGGTCGGATTCCCGGGCAAGACCCGGTCCCGACTGATGACACAGTTGACGAAGCATCCCAGTTGCACATTGTCGCATCTTCTGAACCGTCAGAGACATCATCTCGAGCAGACGCAGGCGAACTGCTAGAACGGTTTCAGCAGTCCGGTCACCATGAAGGTCTGGAGACCACAATTTCATCGTTCGGAGAAACACATGAGCTGCAACTTGCCCCTCGTTCTGATCAAGCCACCTCCCTCACTGACCTTGCAGAAACACTAGAAACACGATTTAACGAGTCTGGTGAACAGGAAGACTTGAGTGCTGCCATTTCACTTTATCGAGAGGCACTCCACCTGCAACTACTGCATCCTGACCGATCCTCGTCGTTGAACAGCCTGGCAACGGCACTATGGACACGATTTGAGCAGTCCGGTGGACAGGGAGACCTGGAGGAGGCGATTTCATTGCATCGAGAAGCACTCGAGCTGCGACCTGCGCCACATCCTTTTCGATGCTCCTCCCTCAACAACCTCGGAAACGCACTAGTGAGCCGATTTGAGCAATCCGCTGGGCACGAAGACTTGGAGGAGGCGATTGCGTACCATCGAGAAGCACTGGAGCTGCGGCCTGCCCCGCACCCTGGCCGGTCCTTCTCCCTCGACTACATTGCAATTGCGCTATGGATACGATTCGGGCAATCCGGTCAACATGGAGACCTGGAGGAGGCAATTTCATTCCACCGAGAAGCACTCGAGCTGCGGCCTGCACCGCATCCTGGCCGATCCTCCTCTCTCGACAACATAGCAATTGCGCTCTCGACACGGTTTGAGCATTTCGGTCGACACGAAGACCTGGAGGAGGCAATTTCATTCCATCGAGAGGCGCTCGCGCTGCTCCCTGCAACGCATCTTGATCGACCCGCCTCCCTCAACAACGTTGCAATTGCGCTCTCGACATTGTTTGAAGAGTCCGGTCGACACGAAGACCTGGAGGAGGCGATTTCATTGCTTCGGGAAGCACTCGAGCTGCTCCCTGCACCGCACCCTGGCCGATCTGCCTATCTCAATAACATCGCAACTGCGCTCACGACACGGTTTGAACAGTCTGGTCGACATGAAGATCTGGAGGAGTCAATTTCATTGCATCGAGAGGCACTCGAGCTGCGACCTGCTCCGCATCCTCTCCGATCTTCCTCCCTCAGCAACATCGCAATTGCACTACGGACACGATTTGAGCAGTCCAGTGGACAGGGAGACCTGGAGGAGGCGATTTCATTGCATCGAGAAGCACTCGAGCTGCGACCTGATCCGCATCCTGATCGCTCCGCCTCCCTCAACAATATCGCAACTGCGCTCTCGACACGGTTTGAAGAGTCCGGTCGACACGAAGACCTGGAGGAGGCGATTTCATTCCTTCGAGAGGCACTCAAGTTGCGACCAACTCCGTATCCTGGCCAATCCGCCTGTCTCCACACCATCGCGACTGCGCTATGGACACGGTTTGAGCAGTCCGGTCGACACGAAGACCTCGAGGAGGCAATTTCATTCCATCGAGAGGCACTCGAGCTGCTCCCTGCACCACATCCTGACCGACCCGCATCCCTCAGCACCATCGCAACTGCGCTATTGACACGGGTTGGGCAGTCTGGTCAACACGAAGACTTGGAGGAGGCGATTGCTTTCCATCGAGAAGCACTTGAGCTGCGACCTGCACCCCATCCTGGTCGATCCGTCTCCCTCAACAGCATCGCAGTTGCGCTATGGACACGGTTTGAACAGTTCGGTCAACACAGAGACTTGGACGAGGCGATTTCATTCCATCGAGAAGCACTCGAGATGCGACCTGCTCCGCATTTTGCCCGATCCACCTCCCTCGACAACATCGCAATTGCGCTACAGACACGGTTTGAGCAGTTCGGTCAATACGAAGACCTGGAGGAGGCCATTTCACTAAATCGAAAGGCACTCGAGCTGCTCCCTGCATCCCATCCTGGCCGATCCGCCTGCCTCAACAACATCGCAACCACGCTACAGACACGGTTTGACCAGTCTGGTCAACACGAAGACTTGGAGGGGGCCATTTCTTTCAATCGAGAGGCACTCGAGCTGCGGCCTGTGCCGCATCCTGATCGATCCTCCTCCCTCAACAACATCGCAACTGTGCTCTCGACACGGTTTGACCAGTCTGGTCGGCATGAAGACCTGGAGGAGGCAATTTCATTCCTTCGAGAGGCACTCGAGCTGCGGCCTGTTCCGCATCCTGATCGATCCTCCTCCCTCAACAACATCGCAACTGCGCTCTCTAGACGGTTTGAACAGTCCGGTCGTCACGAAGGCATGGAGGACGCAATTTCTTTTCTTCGAGAGGCACTAGGTTTACTTGTTGCCGATCACCCCTTAACCTGCGGATATTCATCAAACCTTGGGAATGCATTTATGACAGCATACACCCACTCCAATGACTCAGGAGATCTCCAGAGTGCTATGGATGTGTTTCGGAAAGCAGTTACATGTGAGACCGCCCCTGCATCTCAACGCTTTCATACAGCCAGGGCATGGGCAAGTCATGCAGATTCTAGGCATGATTCGGCTTTGGATGCATATCAGGCTGCAATCGAGCTTCTACCCCGTCTGGCGATGCTGAGCTTCGATTTGTCTTCACGCCAGCAAGCCTTGACATACGGTAGCGACGGCTTGGCTCGTGCGGCTGCTGCTTGTGCAATTGAATCGGGCCAGTTTGAGAGAGCAGTCGAGCTGCTTGAAGAAGGCCGTGCAGTATTTTGGTCGCAAGCCCTGCAGCTTCGTACGCCGACGACTGACCTTCGTAAAGTAGCACCAGGGCTTGAGGAATCATTAAGAGATATTTCACTCGCGCTTGAACAGGGCTCGCTTCGGGATGTGTCATGGGACATGTCTGATAACTCACAGCAAAGGATGTCAATGGAGCGCGAGGCAGTTCGGTTACGCCGTCTCAACGACAAATGGCTGGCAACTTTGGAAGAGGTGCGCCAGCTGAAAGGCTTTGAAGATTTCTTGCGCCCACGACGAATCTCCACACTGCTGGGCGCAGCAGCCGACGGACCGGTGGTCATCCTCAATGCGAGCAAAGCTGGTTGCGCTGCCTTAATATTGACATTATTGAATGGCGTCCAGCATATGCCGCTGGAGCTGACTTTTGCTGATGTGACTGCACTTGTGGATCTCATGCGAATTGCCATTGCGCCAGGCCACCGACACCTGACCCGTTCCGCATCTATTCGCGCACATGTTGATGGCCTTGTTCAACAGGTTCTGCCTTCTACTACCATACAGCTAACAAGGCAGAGTTTGGAGAGCCGAGACATGACACGAGTTCAATCCAATCATCAATATAACGACTTCCAAATGGTCTTGGCTGTGCTGTGGCAGTCAGTGGTAAGACGTGTTTTTCACTCTCTTGGTTTAGAGGTCCGTTGTGTGTCATCTCCCTATACTTGAGCTCATCCCTAGTTGCAGAAATCTGATACACTACCCAACTTGTGGTGGTGCCCCACCGGGCCTTTTACTTTCCTTCCAATACACGCAGCAGGAATGTACAATACTGGAGAGCCGCAGTGTGTTCCTGACTACGTGGTTTCATCATACACTCCAACAATCAGTGCACTTCTCAGCAATGTACCTGTTTCTGACTCCTTCAAGATGATGGTGGTCATTGAACCCAACACACCCGGTCAAAGTGGGCTTCCATATACCATTGATGAGCTGCAAAGGATAGAAAGCCATGTGCCAGAGAAGGATTTGATTAAGTTCAATTCCGCAAACGTGGAAGAGGTTGTTTTGCACCTTCCCACCACATCCATTGCCCACTTTGCATGCCATGGGCAACAACACCCAGAGAATCCGCTTGAGAGTGCCCTGATGCTTCATGACGGCCCACTGAAGGTCTTTCAAATAATGCAGCAGCTGACACCTAATGCAAGACTGGCTTTCCTTGGTGCCTGCCAGACTGCCATGGGTGATAAGACTCTTCCGGATGAAGTGATCCATCTTGCATCAACACTGTTGTTTGCCGGTTTTCAAGGAGTTGTCGCCACCATGTGGTGAGTTGACCTGATTAGCCCTGCATGCAGAGTCTGATTGTTGCTAGGTCCATTTCAGATGAGGATGGTCCAAAGGTTGCTGATGCATTCTATGAATACCTCTATAGAAAGAAGCCATCAGCTGTTGGACCTGATACCAGAGAGTCTGCCCGAGCCCTCCATGTTGCTGTTGCCATGTTGCGTTCTGAGGGGGTATCATTTAAACGTTGGGTTCCATTTATTCATATGGGGAGGTGAGGCAAGGGGTGGATGTGAATGCAACCGTGTCCCATACTTTTTTCAAGTGTGGTGGCATGTAATTTAGTGAATGCTACAGTAGTAAATGAAGAGTCTCAGTCCTAAAATCATTTGGCCTTTCCAGTTTCACTCAGCACCCAATCCACATCTGAAAGGCACTGATTGTAAGTTCAGGTGGTAGCTTTATTGGCAAAGAAGGTGAGATGGCGATGGGAGCATTTGTTATATGCAAGCTCAGCAAGTGGAAGCAGGTCAGACCAGTTGTCCTGTTGATAGTTGCAATACATAGAATTTCTAGTTCAGCACCTCTCAAATCATGTTGCCCACTCACAACCAAGCCCAAGCCAAGCCCCAGCCAGCTCTCAAGGCGTGGCCCTGAATTATATGAGCCTGAGAATGACCCGGCCATTCACACTCCATCCATGGACCATTAAACCCTAATGTTAGTAGTAATTGTGGGCACATACACCCACGACAACTTTATAATTCAATTATTATACGGGACTCATGAACCAATGATTCTGCACATTGCCAGCCACACTCACCAGATACATTGGGTGCTTGAGTAATACATAGTTCACAGGTTTTAGCACTGTCCAGTGTTAAACAGTGGTGTTCGCCACCGGCCAGTGCTCACTGCTGGCCACCACTGTCCAGCAGCAGTTGACACTAGTGGTGTCAGCACCAATCACACACTGCTTTTTTTTTTTTTTTTTTTTTTTTTATATCCATTTTTATCTATTGAGTTGCGTGCTCATGTAAGATATTACAGTACGTATAGCTAGCGAGTGACCGTGTTCAGGGATCTAAGCATCTGCCCTAAGGCTGGGAGGACCTAATCCGGTCTAACATCCCTCTGAAATTAGCATTTGTATGGTAAACCAATAGATAATAAATAATGTGTGCAGGCATATCCTGAAGCACGTTTGAAAGGGCCCGCAATAAGTCATGTCTACCTATAAAAGAGGCCATTTGATAGGATAATAATGGGTATAGGAAGCGGCCTGGTGCTGGACTGCATGCATGGGGAGGGCTGGAGGGGCAGGGCTATCGGGCGGGCTCAGGTGCGGGCTCTGGCGCGGGTCTATGCGAGAGGTCATGCGGGCGTGGGCGAGACGCAGTGGGGTGATCGGCTGGGGTGCAATACAGGGGGTGTCAACGAGCTGGGCGATGCGGTGCCTGTGTAAGAAAAAGCGTTAGTACTGAGCAGGTGCATATGTTTGGTGTGGTCTATTCTATTCTATGTGCTGGGATGGGGGCGTGGAGGAGCGGGGAGGGTGTGGAGGAGCGGGGAGGGTGTGGAGGAGCGGGGAGGGTGTGGAGGAGCGGGGAGGGTGTGGAGGAGCGGGGAGGGTGTGGAGGAGCGGGGAGGGTGTGGAGGAGCGGGGAGGGTGTGGAGGAGCGAGGAGGGTGTGGAGGAGGGATGGGGGTCTACGACTGTGGTGGTGGAGGTGGTGGAGGTGGGGGTCGGAAGCGCTTGGTCGCGTTCACGTAGTCTAACATATAGTCAATACAGGTGGGGTCCGAGAGGAGTTTGGCCAAGTTGAGTGCATTGCGTCTTAGGGCGTTGATCATAGGCTGGCGGTGGTGAGCATGCGCTGTGCAAGAGAGTAGGAAGTGCCGGACGGTTTCTTCATGATGGTTGCAGGCTGGGCATGTCGGCGTGTCGCTGGATCCTATTTTGTGCAGGTGCCGTTGGAGGGGTGCGTGGCCCGTTCTTAATTGTACGAGGATGCTGGACTGCTGCCTTGGGAGCGCTCCCGCTATTTTGCGATAGCTAGCTGATGGGGCGCTCAGGTCTACTTTTTGAAACCTGTGGTAGTGTGGAGATTCTGTAAAAAGTTGGTTAGTTTTTTCTGTCAGCCGCTTCTTGTGTATCATCTTGAGCGCCGACTTGCTGCTCGGCAAGGGCGCTCGTAACTTTCTAGGGAGGGATTGGGTCGGACTACTGTACCCTTTCGCTGCCTCTTTGGCCAATCGATCAGCCTCTTCGTTCCCCCTGACTCCTTTGTGTCCCGGTACCCAACGGACTTATAATGGCACCCCTGGGTGTCGTTGTGCTGTTTGCCCCATCTGCTTAAGGAAGTAGTTAGTTAGGTGCTGCCCTGGGCCGCTGTGGCAACTGTTAAGCCCTTTGATTAGCGCCTGGTTGTCGACCGCGATGGAGACCCCATCTAGGAAGTCGAATTCCTGTAACATCGTTGCTGCGAGGATGAGCCCTACCGCTTCTGCTTCATAGACCGTATGAGTTGAGTCAGTTCCTAGGTGCAGCTGCAGTGTCTTTCGTTGCGTTCCGTTGATATACAGTACGGCAGCGGCTCCGACTCCACTGTCATAGCCTGATCCATCCGAGTAGATTTGGATGGAGGTCTTGTCCTGCTTGTCTTGGGTGATCGCCTCTTTTTCATCGCTTGCGATGGTTGTGTGCACAGGTGGGTCCCACGTTGGTTCATGCGTCATTACCCGTATAGTTTCAACTGTTCCTGGCGTTAGGTCATGAGCTCGGAGTAATTCGTGCAGCGGGGAGCGATGCCTCCTCTCTTGCTGTGCTGCCTTGCGCAGGCGCGCATGAAGTGGGTGCGTGGGTGGTAATGTGAGCATGCGTAGAGTCGCGTTGTAGGTGTATTTATCTAGAGCCAGCTGCATCGGAAATAAGTCAGCATGGACGTCAAGTAAATCGGTGGGCGTGGAGCGGAGGGCTCCTGTGATGTGCAGTGACGCCATTCTCTGTACTCTGGCGAGTTTTGAGGTGAATCCCACCGCTCCCTGTGCCTTTCTGTCGTTTTCGCCTTTGCGAACTGGCTTGCACCATACATTGGCTGCATAGAGCATTTTGGGAATGGCTATGCTGAGGTAGAGGTGCCTCATGTTGCGATAAGACATGCCGCCGGATGGTTTGGATAGTCGTCGAAATTGTAGGACCCAGTCTGTGCCCTTGGCTGTGGCGTGAGCTGCTTGTTCCTTGAATCGTAGTTCACAGTCGAGTATCACTCCAAGTAACTTGTGTGATCGTGTTGGAGCTATGGGTCTTCCCACCATGTCGAGGGGCCGTCCCTGCATGAGCTTCGTCTTTCCTTTTTTCTTCGGGTCTTTCACCCTCTTCCTAGTAAAGTCAATCAGCTGCATCTTCGCCACCTCAAATTGGGAATAGTGATCCCGTGACCAGTCGTTCGCCCCTCCCCTTCTCGTCATCATTTCCTTCAACCTTCCATGCGTCTGTCTGAAGGTGTTCCCCGCGGCCAAGAAGGTTACATCGTCGATGAACGCTGGAGCCAGCTCTCCTTTGCTCTGTCTTGCCACTTCTATTAGCCCTGCGTTGTAGAAGTGATATAGTACTACTGAGATCGGGTCGCCCTGGTCGCATCCATTGTCGATGTCCAGGGGGTCAGATGTGAAGTCGTCAAACTGGATTCTTGTTCTTCGTCCCCGAAGCCTGTTTTGTACCCAGTTAGTATACTGTTGGGGCACTCCTTTCATACGCATGTCATAGATCAGCCTTTCTACCGCTACACTCGGGAACGCCCCCTTGACATCTAGGAACAATGCCAAGACTACCTTCCCTTTCCTCCACTGATCTTTTATGAAGTCCACTGTTAGGTGCAGCGCATCCACGGTGTTTCGCCCCGCTCGCCCTCCGGAGTTGGTGGATGGTAACAGTTGGAGTTTTTCTGCGAAGTATGCCAGTGTTTCAGCTATGCATCCCAATAGCGGCTTGGCCAGCGTTTCCATCAGGGTTATGGGGCGGTATGCCTTAGCTACTGGGTAGTCTGGCTTTCCCGGCTTTTGCAGAGCAGCGACAGTTGTGGTCCTCCACTGCTGTGGGTATGCGTTGTGGTGTAGGGTGGCACGATAGATGCATCCTAGGTGGGGAGTAAGTAGGTCTGCGCAATGTGTTAGTACCGTGTTCGAGAGTCCTGATGGGCCGGCAGCTTTATATGGGCTCATCTTTCCGATCACACGTAGTATCTGCAAATCTGTGATAGGTGCGTATTCAAACACCGGGTCCGGGAAAGCTGCGTCGGGCTCCTGGTGTGTCTGTACCCCTTGTGACGGGAAGAAGGGCTTGAATAAGAGTTTGCTCTTGTCTGCGTTGTCGGTCATTCTGGTCTCTCTGCCATCGTCGCCTGTGACCTTGAGCGGTGGGATCCTCGTGCGTGCTCCGTCGGTTGATGGCCCTGAGACCAGACGGCTTGCCGTCCATACCGTGGTCTCATCTGCATTCTGCAGCCACTCTACCCAGAACTCTCGTTTGGTCGCCCGTATTAGTCCTGTGTACTCATTCCTCTTGTCCCGGTACGCCTGGTGTGTTGGGTGTTGCGGGTCATTTCGAGCCCGTTCCGCATATCTGGCTGCCTTTCGCATCGCCGCCCTTGCCTGGCTGAGATCCTTGGTCCACCATCTTTTGATATACGGGGACTGCACGGTGCATGGGACAACGGCCTCGACCGTTGTGTTGATGGCCGTGGTGAGTGCTGTCAGTCATTCTTCTATCTCGTTTGCTCCTGCGATCTCCTTTGGCTGAGGTAGCGTGCCCAGCTGGCTCGACAGTTGTTCCCGGAACTTGGGCCAATCCACTAGCCGCCAGTTCCTTTTAGCCTGTTCCTCAACCGCCGGGACCGAAACATCGATCGTGCTAGAAATGGGAAAGTGGTCAGCGCAGGGAGGTTGGAGAGCCGGGTAAGTGGTGCATTGTGAGAAGAGGTCGAGGAGCGCTGAGCTGCTAAATACATTGTCTGGCCGTGTTAGATTTTTGGTTGCGGTTGCACATAGGGTGGGGACGTCTTTTGGCAGCGCCATGAGCATATCGTGCTGCGCTAATAATTCCAATAATATCTGCGCTTTGTCCAGGTTGGCGGTTGTACATAAATGTGCATTGCGTTCTTCATCCCACAGCAGATGATGACGATTGAAGTCGCCCATCCACAGCATCCTGGAGGGGTCGATAATCCTCGCTCCCCGTCTGTCCTCCTGTATGATCTCCTGTACGGCCTGAAGGCTGTGAGAGTTCTCGCAGTCGTTGTATATATTGAAGATCGTAATGTTGCCGGCATTGGTTTGTACTGCTACTGCTACTACGTCTTGTGATGGTAGGTTGATTTGTTGCCACGTGCTGGATTGCAGTCGTCGGTTGATGAAGGTGGTTGCTCTCGACTTCCTGGGGTTGTCTCTGTGTGCTGTGGGTGTTAGGGAGTACCATCGGTGGTTGGCGCGTGTATTGCCTAGAAAATCAAAATACGGTTCCTGTAATAAGATGATGTCATATACATTTGGGTCCGTGGAATTAATGAGGTCCTGTTGGGCTACGTTGGATTTGTTGAGGTTCTGCTGCCATATATTCAGTGTCGTAAGGTTGCTGGGCATGGTTGTACTATTCATGGAGGGTGTGGTCGGGGCGGACAAGGGTCGTTCTGTCATTGTGGGTCGTGCTGAAGCCTAATTCGTCGAGTGATAGCTGGCGTATAGATGTTGCACTCCTTGTGCGGCCTCCACGGGTGATTGAGCGCCCTCTTTGCTCTCTTTGTGGTGGCCCTCCCCGCGGCTGGTTCCAGTAGGTTGGTTGGCGCTCCATGTGCCCTGGGTGTGTGCTGGCTGCCGCCGGCCGGAATCGAGGGCGTGCTGTTGGCTCTGGATATTCTTGCCCTGGCTCCTGCACATGGTAGACATTTCCCACGACTGTGGGTCTCTGCTAGAGGGAAAGTAGCGCATGTTAGTTTCCGGGTACCTGGTTTGGATCCTCTGGGTGTGTTCCTTGAACCTGGGACATTCTCGATCCCATGACGCATGTCCTACGCTCTCACAATTGACACATCTATAGATTTTAGGGTCCACTACCCTGCACTCTGTTGTCCTGTGTCCCGCATTTCCACATGTGCCACACGTATCGTCTATTTGGGGGCACTGTGCAGCGATGTGAGAGGCCCCTATTCTTTGACACTTGAGGCATCGTCTGGCCTCCTGCAGTTGCTTCCTGACCGTGACCCTTGTGCCGGATATGAGTAGGCCACATCTGATTAGCGTGTTCACTGCCATTCGGTTGCGGAGCTGGAGAATCATGTGTGCTGTGGATTGGGTCAGTGTGCGCTTTCCCGGCGGTTTTATCCACCGGGCGGAGATGAGATCCCCTTTCTCCAACCCATTGCTGATCTCTACATCTGTTAGCTCCGTTCGAGATTCGGGGTCATACCTTATTGGTACAAACTCAGCGATCACCGAGTAATTGCTGGGCTTTAGTGTGGACGTCTCGCTGAATCTGGCGATGAAGTCGTTGGCGGTCTTATAAGCCTGAAGGAGTTCTGCTGATTCCTCGGTCTATAGAGTGCGTTGCTTGGCAACCTCTGCACACCTACCACTTTTGGTTTTTCTTGGTCGTCGTCCCATTCCATGTCCTCGATCGCCTGGTTGGCCTTTCTGAGTATATCCGGTTCTGACATTCTTGTGATTTGGTGCTCCGAAGCGCTTGGGGTCTTGTCGATTAGTATCTGTCGGGCTCGCAGGTCACACCTAGCTAGAGTGCTCGACTGTAAGCTGACAGGCCTTGTTGCACAGGCCGCTAGTGCCGCCGCATATGTCGGGTACCGTGCGGCCTTGCTGGTTGGGGTCTTTTCGTTCTCTTGTGCTGGTGGTACCGATACCTGTGCTGTTACCGCCTCTACGATTCGCTGTGCTGTACCATCACTCTCTTGCCTCAATTCTTCAACGGTGCCCGCTAAACTGCTAGTAGAGTTCCTGATCGATGTCGTTGCCACCTCAATCTGTTGCAGTACTGGGGCCAATACTCCATTCATGCTGTACAGCCGTTCCTTGACTGCCGTGGCCACTTCTGCTATGGTCGTCCTGTCGGCTAAGTCTGCCATCAGCGTGGCGATCGCCCTTATGCCTTCCGCTGTGGTTTTCGGTATGGACACCTGGGCCTCCGCTAGATGGAGCAGTGCCGTGGCGAGGTTGTGGAAGGTGATGGATTGCCTCTCCGGGAGTAGTCTTTTGCTGAGTAGGAATTGATGGGCGTCCTCTGGGGTTCGCGCTTCTCCATTGCCGAGGTTGGTCCCATCGGTCCTGTTGGCAGCCTGTGAGCTCGATTGTAAGCTTTGACTGTGACCGTCCATGACTGCTGGCGTGCTGCGCTGGGGTGGCTGTTTTTTGGTGTTCCCGGCTCCAGATGGGGCCGGCATTTCTCTGGGTGGTGGATGCGTGGAGACAGCTTCTGGATTTGGCTGTCCTGGCCTATTCTGATTGTGGATTGCTGGTGTTGGGTGCATTGATGCTCCTGCACCATAATCAAGCATAATATATCCAATTTGTTGTGTGCTTGCTCAATTTCTTCTCATGTTGTTCTTGTATCATGCATCCATTTCTCTGGTGATTTTCGAAATTTTCCACTCACTCCCTGTCTCTCTATTTCATTTTGTTATTCCTACTTTCACAAGCGGCTGCACCCAGCGGAGTCTGAAATGACTTCGACGCGCGAGCTCTTGGGCGCTAAAGGGCCGGATAGTAGTACATGCGCAGTGAAACAATTTCCCCCTCTCTCAGTGACAACTAAATTCACTGAGAGAGGCAAGTAAATTAGTCTAGCATTCTTTCGATTTATTGACCTAGAAATCCTCTGTAGTGAATTAATTTCTAGGTAGTGTATAATATATTTATAGTGACAACTAAATTCACTGAGAGAGTGAATTAATTTCTAGTCTATTCTTTTGAGCAACAAGTCCATACCTACTGCCTATAATTCCTGTCCTCTACAGCTGGGATGCGTCGGTTTTTGTGTTTTTGTGAGCGTGGTAAAGTTGGAGGTTGTGGTGGTTTGAGTAGAACCTCGGTTTTTCCACACACTGCTTTATTGCAATGTGCATTGTCGCAATGGACATTATCACAATGCACATTATTGCAGTGTGCATTATTGCAGTGTGCATTATCGCAATGCACATTATTGCAGGGTGCATTATCGCTGATGGTGCATTATTGCCATGTGTATTATCGCTGCTTGCGCATTACCATGGTGTGTACATTATCGCAGCGTGTTATTGGTGGCCCCTGAGCTTCTCCTAGCCTTCGGCATCCTTTTGTCTTGTGTTCTGTTTATTTCCTTTCCTGTTTCAGCCCCTTCTGACATAATTCCTTCCTTATCTGTCCAGCCCTGTTATCGCTGGTGTGATTGCTTATGTAACTCAGGCATTTGGTGATTGGGCTACCATTCCCGAGTTTACTTATAGTCATAGTTAGGTGGTGAGGGTTCCTTAGAGTTTTCTCTTTGGATTCCCCTTCGCCAGGTATGTCTGTGTCGTGTATATAGTTCTCTATCTTAATTTGGATCCCCCTTTGCCAGTTCGCCGAGCTTCAGTGTAGAGCATCTGCCCAGGTTGCCCTTATAAGTGGGCCATGTCATGAACTGGTTTATTTCACCAACTGCACTGAGCGCTTATACAGAATCTTTTCCCCCAATCGTCTCATCAGACCACTACCATCACATCTTCATACTCCCAGTTGAGCCATCACCTCCAGTGCCATGTGCTTCACTGCCACTCCCACACATGCGCCTACACCATCATTCCCAATGCAGATGTCACCAAGCATTCGGGCACCATCACTGGTCCACACCAGGTGACAATCTGGCAGGATGAGTGCCAACAGCATGGATTGGGGAAACCTTGATCTCTATGAACTCTTCTTCAACCCTTCCTCAGGATGAGTTGACATGCCTATGCACTATATTCCCTTTGTGCATGAGGGCAAGAGAAGTGTAGAGATTCAGACATTGGAAAGCGGGGTTAGCACCAGCTATGACACATATTGCTTTGATCATTTCCAACCTTCCAACCTGTTAAGATTGGTTTTTAGGTGTTAATATTGTGTATTAGTGAACACAGTGAATGCCCGAATAACTTGTGCAAATAAGTATGCTGTTCGGAGAATAGGGTGAACCAATAAATGTTCAGAAGATAAGAGGGCTGCCCGATCAGGGCTCGCCCTATCTACAGCCGTAGCGAAATAGCCCATGGCACTTGACGATGTAACGTGCAAGGTGTCATGGAAAGGTTGTTTAAGTAGCAACAATCCTTTTGCCGGCGAAGGCGCTCCTTCGGAGCCCTTCACCGACAGCACAGATAATAGTTCGAAGGCTAAGGTAACGAAGGTGAAGTATGGAAACTCACCAGTGATGCTTAAGTCTTCCTCTGGTCGAAGATAGAAATCTACAGGAGAGGGCTCAAGATGATAGTCACAGCGAGGTCAAGTTTTGCACAAGATGGACGTATGATAATTGAACTGAGGAATATACATGCGAATGTAGACTACTTATATCGACATATGATGCTAGCGAATAGGAAAGAGGCCGTCTGGAATCAGGGTTGGATAGGGGTGCGCAGTCATGATACAAATAGATGAAACGCAAGTACAATAGAATGGAAGAGGAGTGCGAACGTGAAATGACAGGGAGGAAAAGGGGACGAAGGTACTTATGTATGAAAACACGCCTTGGGACCTGCATATATGCTACCCTGCACGGACCCTTCGTCTGTTGGATTGATCCCGCATGACCTATGGGTAGGACGTCCTGGGAATACACTCCGGCCATATGAACACCCAAAGGGGTTGGATTGAGAAGATGATGGGGCCAGTGATGAACCATCACGCCGGGTAGAGGGTGTCGATTGTGTTTGATGGCGTGCCTGCTGGCGAATGATGCGAGCAGTGAATGGTCGTTCAGCAAATGGGGCGAACATAGAGGAGGAGTGGTCGAAGGGTAGGGCGAACTCAGGTGAAGATGCAGGAGGAGCGATGAGGGGGAACGTGGAGACAGCGAGGTAAGGGAAATAGACGGGTCATGACACAACCACCTAACCCTACACCACCCCCTTCAATTGACTTGGAAAGTCAAGCATTGCCTCAGAGGCTGTGTGTCTGGAGCAGAGATATGTGGTCCCGGATTATTGGTTGGCTCAGGGGTTAAGGACAACTCATTATTGTCCCCATGAGTCACTCTTGATTTACCTGTGTTCCTCATGACTCACTCTTCTTGTTTTCATTGACTTGTTATGACTCAATTCCCCTATTGTGTACCATATCAGCCTTATTGTTCTGACTCCTCTTCATGACCCACCTGACTCCTGACTCATTCTGACTCATTCTGACTCATTCTCCTTTTCCAAAGTAGATAAATACCAGAGCTTGCTCCATGTATTTCACATTACGCCGTCTCCTGTGCCCTTACTGTAAGCACTTGAGGATACCTTGCTCCCTCTATCATCTCTCTTCTCTCAATCTCTTACTTCGAGACTTGTCTACTTCAGACTTGTCCTTCTTCTTATCTCTTTTGACCAACCAGAACAGGCACCCCTTCTTAGTGCAGGGTCTTCAACATTAGGATCTTACGCCATACTCCCGCCCATGTGGAGTGTGGGAACTCTCCCGGTGCCTTTTTGCACGGCGTTCAGGGGGCGCACCTTTGGCCGCGCTCCCTGGCCCGGTAGGGGTCCGTCCACAACCTCATTTGCTTTTTGGCACCCTGTTCACCCTCTCCCTTCTTTCTGTGCCCATGTAGATGTCTGCCTCTCCTTTTATGGCCATCGCTTTTGGGAATTTTTTATGCATTTGGGCATGGATGCCCTACCAGATTTTTCTTGCACCCTGACCACGTCTGTACTGAAGGTACAGGACGTGGTTGCAAATCCCACGTCCTGCTGAACATCAACCGTTCCTTTTACGCGTATTGGTTTTGTGGCTTTGGGAAGTCTCCATGCGCGATTTTGCAGTGCAATTGGAGGGCGGTCTTTTCAACGCCTTGCCTGGCCTGCTAGGGGTACGTCCTCAACCTCATTTCTTTTTTGTCACCCGGTTCACCTTCTTCTTTCCACACTACAGTATATTCCGGTCAACTGAAACCTCCTTACTAATGGGTTTCAAATTCTGAAGGAAGAGAGTCGAGAGCAAACCGGCCGTTGGAAGATAGTCCATGGACCGGTCCACCGACCAGCCTAACCCCAACCATTAATAAGCGTGGTTTGCTGTGGGTAGGAGAACCCACAGAGATCTACAACGACACATTTTAATATTTACATATTGGGAACAACTTTGTACACTGCGTATTTTGTTACCTCAAGAAACACCTGTGCTTCGTTACCTCAATCAACACCTGTATCCTCGTGCCCTTAACGTTTGACACCCCCGTGCAATACATATATGCCAAGTCTTCTTCAAGTTCTCTCTCCTTAGTTTCGCCCATGCCTCAGCACGGGCCTCTGCTACAAGTGCTCAATACATACCCGATGCTTGCGGATATTATTTTGATGTTAGAAGTGCTTTAGGGCATGCGCATTGACTCGAGCGCAGAGGCAGACTCGACTCGACTCGACTCGTGGTGCACATTGACTCGAGCGCAGGGGGCTACGGCTTGTGACTCGAAGCCGGATGGATAAGATTCTGAGTCGTTTCTACGGTACATGGAATGCGACTTATACTATGGTGGATAGGAGTCATGGTACAGGCTAAATAGATGATTGAATTATGCAGCCGGCTCCCTACAGTAGAGCCACGGTCCGTGTAATCAGTTTTGGCTATAGTACTCGGATCTTGTTGCGTGCGTGATGCCTCGGCTCGGCTCTATGACTCGGTGGATCATCGACTCGGATGTACACAAGGGTGTGCTACGTTGGTCCTTTACCTTATGGTTACAACAGCGGATGTCCCCTTCGACATTATTTCTACCTTCATCACACTCGTTAGACACCTCCGGGAGCGTATCTCTTGGACTCAACCCCACGACACAATCAATCCTCCTGCCACCCTACCATTGAATATCCACAATTTCTTGCACGATGCTACTGACTAGGACCATGATACAGTTGAACTGCTCTGGAAGGCCCTCATGTGGATCGCTTGGGAGGTCACAGACACCCAAAACTGTCGAAATGACCACAGAGCCGATCATCTACTGCCGCTTTTCTTGAAGTTCGGCCCTACCAACAGTGTCAGTGAGTGTCCACCATGTTCTAACCATCCCTATTTCATATGTTCCACTTTACAGCATTTCATGACTTTATCCCTCCCCACCATACATGCATTGACCCGAAATGCGTTCAAGGAGAATGCCACACCAAGAACTCCGGATATCGTGAACTAACGGAACCTACTACCTATGCAGCAACAGTTCTTACGAAATACTTTGGTGCGCTTCCATCCTATAACACATCTGCGTACTGCCGAAGTAAGCCATTCCTATTTCTAGCATATTGTTATTTACTCACCTGTACCGGTAGAGTGCCACACGAGGCATTACCATAATTATCATGTACACACTGACGCTACCTTGCATTCCTACTACCCTGGTATTCCTCCCTATATTCACGTGGCACAGCGATTTTTCATCGAGACTTCACTATGTGAGATCTTCGCAACAATGATGAACTGTGCTTGGTGTGTGTCTGTTACCATTGGTCAATTTGTTACACATTTCTGAGGTTTACATCTAGGACATCTGTGACAAACTGTGCTTGAATATACAATGTATCCTTTACACCCGCCGACATTCAACCGCTTCTTCCACATACTTGGCAACCCAAGCTCACCTTGTACTATGACGATGTCTGGAACACATTTTTCATCCACGCATTGCTCCTTGACTACACCTCTCGTTCTGCTATGCTTCAGATCCTGAATAAAGCCCCTTCTCAGGCTGATTGGCTGCGACCTGTTCTGGAAGCCCGAAACAAGCAGATGTCAGGGCCCGGACAGGAAGAATGGAGTCATGCTTGTGAGAAGTGTACTTACGTGTTCCCGGGCGACGATCGCCGTGCTCGTACGTACCCAACTGAACTACACAATGGTGTCATTTTGATATCAATCACAGGTCGCATACGGTCAGTTGTCACCGATGGCATCACTCTTGGTCATCCCTGCTGTGCAGGGTCACTCCATTGCAAGAACCCGTTACCTAACAATCATGCAATCTACTGTTTGGAGCATGACCACTTCAAGAATCGATGTGCCATCATTAGCTGTGTCAAGCACGTGTCCCCTGGGTTCAGGACCTGTGATGAAATGGCACATAGAGCATGTGAGCACTACTACAAAAAGATGGGCAAAGAAATGTTCCAGCTCAAGTTATGTCTAGAACGAAGCAAAACATCCCAAATGAGCTCAGCAATGCCGCTGGATGCAGCAAGTGAACCCCCTGGGGACAACAGCATTGAAAAGACAACTTCCAACAATGACATAACTCTTGAAGACGAACCAGTGACAGTATCTGCTGATGGAGAAGTCTCAGTAGATACTGCCCTTGGAGCTGATCCAATTTGTCCTAGTAAGTCTGAAGGTGGCAATCAGAGTGTTTGAACTCGATTTGGATGTAAACGCACACACAATGAAGATCTATGTGTTACTTCCTGTGGAGTAATACTTGGAAGGCAAACCTTCTTTGGATCTGAAGGGCCTATTGCAGTTCGTGTGGGTCATTCGATATATATATATATTATACTAATGATGGCTTTATATATCTAGGACTTCTGGCGCACATTATTCCCAATGCAAGCATCACTTCCAGAAGTGATATGGATGGACATGAACTGCGTCACCTCTGCTATGCTCGCAACGCAAGGTGATACATACTTTCAACGATGTGCGCTTCCCATCGACGTGTTTCACTACAAATGCAAGCATAAGAAGACTCACGGATGGTGCACACAGAATTGAAACCCCTTCCTGTGGCCAGAACTCAGAACTCCCAAAGGTGAATGGCAATTTAATTCGTCGACAGCTGAGCAGACCAACACATGGTTGGGTGGTTTCTTACCAATGGTGCAGGAGATGAGAGTGGATCGGTATAACTTTTTTCTTGATGAAATGATATGCAGGCGGAATATCATATGGTCGATGAGCTAAAAAAAGGGCAGGCTCCATATCACATTCCTCAACATGTATTGCTTCATTCCAGGGAAGCAGATTTCAACTAGTACTCAATATAGACAAAGCTCCGTATCAACATTCCTCGACATGTATTGCTTCACTCCGGGGAAGCAGATTTCAACTTGTACTCAATATAGACAAAGTTTCGGTAATGGAGACAAATGAGTCAGTGGCATTGATATGAGTGGCCCAAGGATATAAAACGATAAAGTAACGAATAAACACTCAGGTATATGGATCACCTCGTCAGTTGATGATAATGACATCTTGTCCATCTCAATTTTTCTTGATACTTAACTCCATGGTATGATTCTCCTCTTCCTTGACCTGAACCTTTTGAGATATCCCTTTTTTATCACAACCAGTCCATGCAGCTTGCATCATCACCTTGTACTTGATATCTATGTCTTCACCTGCCGTGCTGCTTGCCAGGGGTAGATGAATGGCACCCCAGAGTGATCCGTCGAGTACAATCGAACATGTTTCCGAATGACGGCAATGATCCTTGTGGACAACCTACGGCATAATTAGACTGGTAAGTAAACAATAGACCATAAATATTATTATTACCAGTTCCACTGCAACTTCAGGTACCAGCACAAGTCAAATAAACTCCTCATGGCTCATGGGAAGTATGGAGTCGGGGAGGGGGGTACCCGGAGTAAGGCTGAACACGAGTCAACCCACGGATCACCCGGACTCGGATCCGCGGGTTTTCCTGCCCCAGCAACCCATACTCGGATCCGTGCGGGTATTGGCCACAAGTAGATCCGAACCCGTGGATCTGACCCGTGGGTTTTTGCCACAGCCATGAAATTTGTTGCCGGATTTGCTTTTCGCCTGTTCTCCCAATGGCACCTCATAAAAAGGCACACTTTTATGGACAAATAATATATATATTTTGGCGAGTACAGATTATAAGGCCACTGTACTATGTAGTACTTGCGCATGCATGCGCTGGTGGCCGTTGCTGTCAGCGCAGGCGTGCACTGGTCCCCAGCACTGTCAGCGCATGGGTTTGCTGGTACCTGGCACTGTCAGCGCCCGGTTTTCTGGTGCATGCCGCTGTTAGTGCATGCGTGCACTGGTGGCCGTCGCTGTCAGTGCAGGCGTGCGCTGGTGCGCGCCACTGTCAGCGCAGGCGTTCGCTGGTACCCGGCGATGTCAGCGCCCGGTGCGCTTGTGCGCATAAGTTCCGCGCACATGATTCACCTTTTCTTCCCGCAGATCTTCGTTTTCTTGGTTGGCAGCGCGTGGATCAGATAAAGGCGCAGGACATGGTGAGTTGGGTTAAGAACAAGTTTGTACCCTATGTGGAGGCTGCGGATGGTGGTGCATGCGCACCGTATATAAGCATGGCATACCGTGCAGGCGTCGAACTGTGGTCCCTCTGCACTGTACGTGGCATCCACTGCGTACGGTGCAGGTACACTGTATGTAGGCGCAGCGTACCATGCATCTGCACCGTACGTGGAGGTCGCGGACGGTGGTGTGTATGCACCGTATGTGCAGGCGCCGGTCCATGATGCTGCGGTGGATGTGGAAATGCGCGTTTGATATAAGCGCGCGTGTATGTTACAGCAGGTTGTACATGTAAGTATTTACAGCCGGCGGTCTAAATACAACCGGCGTCGGCCTACTATCTGGAAAAAAAGATGCCTGACTATCTAGTTTATAATATTGCCATGGATCCAGGTTACCCACGGGTTTTTGCATAAAACATAAACTAGAGACTCAGATCCGCACGAGTATCTCTACCCGGGTACCCATTACTCATAGGATCTGACCCGTGAGTATTCCCACGGATCAACTCGTGAGTACTCACGAGTTGATCCGGACTCGTGTTCAGCCTTAACCCAGAGGGAACAGGGCCTCAAGCATATTTAATATTACTGCCCGGCCCTGCTCTCCAAAACTAAAACCATCAGTAAGAGAAATTATATGTACAAACCGACTTACTATGCTACACCCCTGAGCCATCCTTGTCCAGCGAGGTAGCATGTCATTGGTGCAGGGTCATCAAGTATCGAAGGGTCTTCTCAGAGCTCCTTCATATCCTGGAACTGGTCATTAGTGGGTGCGTGAACCATTAGTGATGCGCAGTGATTTTGCATGGTCATGACCTCTGAACGAATCCAGGACACATCGAGCTTCGTTGGCCACCCGCGTTCAAGGCCAATCTTATAGCACTCGTGAGTTTATATTTGATGGATAATACATACCAAGTCGCAATGCTCATTGAATCGATGGTCACTAGGTGCGTTGCCTTCTTCGTACCAGAGAAACACATCAAGTAGTTTCTGTAAGCGGGGTGTTGGTTCCTCTGGGAGTTCAGCATTGCAAATGGGGCATGTACCTGGTTGTGAATGAGTGGTACGTATGCTGTAACTGAATACCATATTAAGAACTTATGGTCTGTGTAATGAAATGTATTGGTAGGTATAATCTCCAGTGAGGACTCCTCAGTGTCATGATCTTTCGGCCCATTATTAACCCCAAGAACGACCACAGATCTGCAATGTCTCAATTTATATATAAGGCAAATAACCACATCAGTACGCACCCATCAGATTCATCATTATATCCACCGACAGATTCGTTGTCTGAATTGGTGCTCTCTTTCAGGAACTCCAGATGTTCTTTTCCACAAATCTTTGTTCCTGCAGTGATACTCTCAAAGAAAGCCCACCGTGCTGCATGCATGCGACCCATTGCCACAAAATTCAGAACTAAATCCTCGTTCTCCTCCAGTGCCTTCTCAAGGATGAAACACTTCTGACGGAGGGTCTCACGAACGCAAGGGACGCCAAAGACGGCGAGAAATGCTTCCTTCTGACTCTGATCACCTCTGACCCTCTTATCATATTCCTTCAAGCCATCGACTATATCCACCACAAAAAATTCGTGGGGCCATTTGAGTTGGCTGAAGTTGCTGTGCGTTGGCTCTGTGGCTGCGTATGTGCTAGTTGATCCGGCCTTCTTCTTTTTCAAAGCTGACGATTTTGATTTCGGTTGCAAGGGGAACTTGATGCTATCAAAAATAGTATGTGGAAGTGAGGGTGATAGAGAATGAGGGAGGGAAGGAGATCCAGAGGGTGTTGCCACATATGATGGACTTGTGGAGCCGGCTGTGGTTGAGATATTTGTTCGAAGCGATTGGTCATGTGAGTCATGTGGTGTATCACATTTCTTAGAGTGCTTAGAGGTGGGAGTCATAATATCTTCACTTTTGCGTTTCAAGACATTCGTGGAGTTCGCTTGAGGCTGCAGGTCAATCTGTGTCATTATATCCTTGCAAGAGTCCTTGCTAACGCTGTATAGCCTATAGAGGAGTTGTTGATTGGGAAGTACCTGCCAGTGTGTGCTTGTCTGATGAACCCGCTACTCACCCTGGACATATGCCCAGAATAGAGACTTCGGCGTGAGACCGATGAACTCCATCAGGTTGAATGTCGGGGATATGATGGCATCAATGGCCATATAAGGTGTGGTGAGATGAATCGTAACAATGAGCGGTGACTGATTTACCTAGAGCAGAAGGATAAGGCCTGATTGATATTATATTGGGAATGGAACACTTACTTCTGAATACCATACAAGGTTATGGCTTTGTTTGAGCAAGCTCTGGTGAGTCTGTAGTTGTCGTTGATGGAGCTGCTGTTATTCTCACAATTGAAGAGCGAGGTCTCGCTCGCGTTCCCATGCTGAAGTCACAAGGTTGGACAATGTGGGAGGAGACAAGCTGGAAGAAGTGTGAGAAGACAAGCCCAAAGAGACCGGCGTAGCAGAGTCGACAGACAAGCCCGAAGAGCCCGCCGCAGCAGAGTTGACAGCCTGATGGAGTAGATGCGGTGGGTGTGGGACAAGAGCAGCAGGAAGAGGCAGCTGTGCAGTAGGTAGAGGCTGTTGGGGAGGTGGCGGTTGTGGTATGTGAAAACTTGGCACGATTGGCAGCTGATTGATGTTTGCATTTATCTGATGTTTGCGTTCATTGCAGATTTGACGTGAAGGGTTAATTGTTGCTGCTTTTGGCAACACTTTTTGGAATATTCATCGCCACACGTCCTATTTCCACGCAGACTGCCACATGACGGACAATTTCCCCCAGGTACGAAAGCGTTGTTGGGACGAGGATGAAGCTGGGGTGGAGCAGCTACCTGAAGTCGAGGATCAAGAGGAATATTGGGATCGGCAGCCATACTGTGATGGACGTATACAATGTGGCACGTGTCGCACTAATATTCTACAAATATAAATATGAAGAAAGTTATATGGTTGTTATATACCTGCTGGCAAGCCTTGCCCGTATTACCACGCTTGGAAGCTTTTGCAATGAAGGGCACGTTGTACGCTCCGGAGTACGCGGGCTTTACGCAGTTTTTCTTGGCTGAAATTCGTCGAAGCGGGTGGTCAGGAGGCAGTGGTCGAACGTCGTTTGGAAGCTTAGAGGGATGGACTAGAGGGTCTACCTGCATGCAGCGTGCGCGCTCGCCGTCAAAGCAGCAGCGAACAAAAAAAAAAAAAAAAAAATTGAACGACGTCATCTACCTAATATGGGCAAATCAATGTTGACGTGTTGTGGGTGGCTATCACGCGTTGTGGTGGCTAAAGGGCTGCGGAGGTTGTGCTGTGGTGGCTAAGGGACTACAGTATGTACATGTATGGGGAATTAGGGTTAGTGGTCCGCGGACTATCTCCCAGCGGGTTTTCCTGAGAGAGTCGGGGACTGGGGCGGCAGCCGCCGCCGCCACGATTATGTAATCCTTGATGTGTTCGCTGACCCGGGACGTGGCGTTTGATGGAGACGTCGTCGATGACTGACCAGCCCTCAATATTATGGCTTCGGGTAGTTGTGTCTGGTCAGGAATTGGGATATGTACTTACACTAAGCAAACCTCGGTCTGATCCCCACCGTGCACCGAACGATGATAGACTCACCCGAGTTCCGCGCGGGCCGGGGTTACAGCTGTCTCGGCCGAAGGCGGACTTGGATTTTTCTAATTGTACTAAGTCTTTCTTTGTCTTGTACAAGGTATTCCTCCTTGTGCTTCGCTTCCTCCTTGTCTACTCGCCCTTGTGTCGCGTACGCCTCATCAGCTTATGGCAGCGCACCTCCAGTGCTCACCAAAATACAACACTGACCACAGCCCGAAATGAAGGGGAGAACGCGTATCCTTTATGGTACCAGAGAATCTGGGGCATATTTAATGACACAATTTCGACGCTCAATAGTACACTCATCGGACCCTCACGAAACTGGTGGAGAGTCATTTAATTGCAAGACTTGATTTCTGCCAGTTCACTTTATCGAGAGACACTCCACATGCAACCCGCACTACCTCCCGATAGACCGTTGCGCTGTCTCGCAAGTGCACTATGGAGACGATTCCAGCAGACCGGTCAACAAGAAGACTTGGATGAGTCGATTTTGCTCCATCGAGAAGCACTCAAGCTGCTCCTTCCAACGCATCCTCTCCGATCCTTGGTCCTCAACGACATCGCAGCTGCGCTCTGGACACTTTTTGAGCGCTGCGGCCAGTACGGTCGACGCGAAGACTTGTTGGAGGCGATTTCGTTGTTTCGAGAAGTACTCGAGCTGCACCCTCCAACGCATCCACGACGATTCTTGTTCCTCATCAACATCGCAACTGCGGTCTGGAGGCGGTTTCGGCTTTACGGTCGATATGAAGACTTGGTGGAGGCGATTTCGTTTAATCGAGAAACACTCGAGCTGCTCCCTCGACAGCATCCTTTCCGATCCTTGATCCTCAACAACATCGCAACTGCGCTCTTGACAGTGTTTAAGCACTGCGTCCAGTACGGTCGACACGAAGATTTGGAGGAGGCGATTTCGTTCCATCGAGACGCACTCGAGCTGCTCCCTCGACCGCATCCTCTCAGATCCTTGTTCCTCAACAACTTCGTAACTACGCTCTGGACACGGTTTAAGCACTGCGGCCAGAACGGTCGACACGAAGACTTGGAGGAGGCGATGTCGTTGCTTCGAGAAGCACTCGAGCTGCACCCTCCACCGCATCCTCTCCGATCCTTGTTCCTAAAAAATATCGCAACTGTGCTCCGGAAACAGTTTAAGCGGTACGAGCAAGACGAAGACTTGGATGAGCTGATTTCATGGCTTCGAGAAGAACTCGAGCTGCACCCTCCACCGCATCCTCACCGATCCCTCTTCCTCGTCGGCATCGCAACTGCGCTCCGGGCACGGTTTGCCCGGTCCCGTCGACACGAAGACCGTGATGAGGCAACTTCATTTCGTCAAGAACTTGAAGCACTCGAGCTGCAATCTGCACCGCATGCTGATCGGTCCTCCTCTGGTCGTCGATCTGGAGAAGGCGGCAATCTTAGGTGTGTAGGGTTCACGTACACGCTGGATCTACCACTCACCTTCCCCTATTCTTCACTTTACTCAGGCAGTCTTCCTCCAACAGTGATGGAAGAACCAGAAATGCGTAAGGCGCGGCGATCTATCATCCAAGGAAAGATTCCATTATGAGACTTAGCTAGACAAATAAAGCTTTTTATAAACTAAGGGAATGTGCCTTTGTTTTCACCGCGCGCGCAAAATATTGGGCCTAAATGCAGTGATTATACTAAGGGTGTGATGTCTGCCTATGGCAACATAGTCCCTCTTTATAGACGACCACCCGAGTTGTATCTACTAACCTGTTTCGGGGGAATTTAAGTGCAAAGATACATCTCCAAACATGCAGACAATTTGACATTATCTGAAGCACGAGGCGCATGCGGGCCCCTCGCTATTGATACAAACGCCTTGACACAAGGCCTACAACACCCCAAGCACCATCGTCATTGCCCTTCAACTATGGCGCCCCCGCCCGGACCAGGCGGGAAAATATCCTCCATGGCATCCTCATCGGGGTCGCTGTCTATCTGATGCGGCTCCCACTCGACGCTCACGCCCTTCGTCCCCCGCGGGTTAATCTGCGTCTCCTGGCTCGGCCACCGCGCCTCGCGCTGCATGTCCACGGGGGACCGGACGCCATCGATTTCATGGCTAGCATCGTGAACTGCGTGGCGACATGGTGATAAGCATAAGCAAAGTATACATGCACATGTGTGAAACAAGTACGCACGTGCGAGTCGTTCCCTGCATTGTGGAACCGCCCGAGATTCGGGATCTGGAGGAGCGCACACATGCGGGATAGACCGCGTGTTTCGGACGCGCGACCTTCGAGGGCGCCGAAGAGGAGGCGCGTGTCTACGACGTAGATGCCCTGATCTGGGGGGAGATCGGGCAGCTCGTACTCGATTCCGTCGATGGGGGCGTTGAGGGACTTAAGGTATCTGTGTTGCGTGCATTAGCACGACGGAGGGGAAGTACAGTATAACGCCGCACTTGATATCCTGGCTATAGTCGTGGAATACAAGGAACAGCGGGCCATTGGAAGAATGAAATGTGATCTGATCATGTATGAGTTTCTGCATTTCCGACAATCGTACGTCCTTGCTCGTCCCAAACAAGAAATGCTGTCGCAAGGTAAACAACGATCGCGCGAGCAGGAAATGGAGCCGGAAAGACACACATCGCGATTCCCCATGACGTAGTTCGTATTCTGGTATTTCCGGCGCTCCTCCACGATGCAGTGCGCGTTCTCGGTGACCTCCTGGCCGTCCCTCCAGGTGACTAGGCTGTAGCCGTACTCTGTGATGAGGGTGTGCTCCATCTCCCACCCCTCGAAATCGATGGCGATCCAGGTGCCCTTGTGCTCGGACCAGCACGTGCGCACACGCTCGAAGGCGAGACGGATAGAGAGCAGGGCGCGGTCGGTGCCTTTCAGACGCTTGTTGTTTTTCTGGATGTCCTGGGGAAAGACGTATATAAGGCGGGTGTGAGTTACGTGACGGCGTGCGTGCGTACCTTGACAGCGGCCTTGAGCTCCGCGCCCGTTTTGTACGTCACAGGGGACGTGGACTTGAGCGACGACTCGGTGAGGAGGTAGTTGGAGGAGGGGATGGGGAGACGGGACGTGGTGAAGCCCACGGCGTGGAGCCAGTAGCGCATGTACTCGACCTGCTGGGACGAGAACAGGAGGCGTGATTCGCCATTCTCCATCGTACCTTGGGGAGTGTGAGTGTGTACTATACCAGGCGAAGCGAGGCAACGCACCCATCGTCAACGTCACGCCGGGCTCGTGTGTGCCATTGCACACATTCAGCGGGTTGTCGGGGTGCGTAAGGCTCTCGGGTGCGATCAACGCCTTGAGCGCAGACCTATCAGACGGGTTCTGGATGACCTGGTGCCTAGAGGACGGACGGCGGTCAGCAAGAGCTTCAGTCACAACGAAACGTCACCCGCCACTCGAAATTGATATCGGTATATCTGCAGCGCATCAGCGCCACACACAGCAGACAGACAAGCGTGCCACACACCTGTAGTAGCCCGTGACGATCGCCTTGTTGCCCATCGCGATGGCGGACGGAGGAAAGCAAGACAGCAATGAGCGACCCGCAGTAAGTATTTATTCACACAGACTCGTTGCAGACGGCCGCGTGTGGCAGCGTGCTGCAAGTCCACAAAGGAAGCCGGCGCGGAAGCATGCGGCGGCACATTTGCCCCCGTGGCGCCTGCTTTGACCCACAAGTTTCGGCCCAGTGTCCGACGTCCGTCGCGCGCATCCACAAGTTGATATCGCGCACGCTCACGCGTCGCCGCGCTGCGCAGTACGCACGCTGCCCACTCCATCGCACGCATCGCAGTGCACCACACACAACATACACACCGCACAGTGGCACACAGCCATAGCGCCGCCCGATGGTGAGCACGGTCCAAAAGGCTGCGAAGGACGCGAAGGCGCGTAAGGGGGGTGCCCAGGTGGGGCCGGGGGCCGACGACGGCCAGGGCCCCAGCGCGAGGAAGAACCCCGCCGCTGCCAGCACGGCCGTCTCTGCCACGGGCGGAGCGCCGCGGAAAAGCACGGCGCGCAAGAGCACGGGGGGACGGCAGCCGGGGGCGGGGCGGCAGGGCGCGTCTGGGGGGAAGGGGAAGGCGAAGGCGGGGGCGGGGTCGGGGGCAGGGGCGCACGACGCAGACACAGACGCAGACGGGGAGACGGCGGGCACGAAGCGGAAGAAACGGTACCGCCCGGGGACGCTCGCGCTGCGCGAGATACGCAAGTACCAGAAAAGCACGGATCTGCTCCTGCGGAAGCTCCCGTTTTCGCGTGTGGTGAGTGGGGTTTGCCTGGCCTTTATTGGCAGCGGAGAGGTTGACGGTTTGTGCGCGGTCGTGGCGTGCTGTAGGTGAGGGAGGTCGCGCTAGACATGATCACCGACGAGGGACACTACGAGGACGGCCTCGGGCTGCGATGGCAGAGCTCCGCGATCCTCGCGCTGCAGGAGGCCACAGAGGCGTATCTCGTGCACCTGTTCGAAGACGCGTGCGCCCCCTCCCACCCCCACAATACCTACTTAACAGCTAACGCCCCTCCCTCCAGAAACCTCTGCGCGATACACGCGCGCCGCGTCACGGTAATGCAGCGTGACATCCAGCTCGCACGGCGTATCCGGGGGCCGTGGGGCGGGCTGGGCTGATGCCAGCGGGCGCCGCTGACGTCCCCGACGCCCGCCCGCCACCCGCCGATATGTCTCAGCCTCGCACCACGCGTTCATAGGACGTTCTATAGTACATATTTTGTATATGTATTCATAAAAGCACCCTCGGGGCATGACTCGGGCATATTGTGTTGCAATACCATCCGCGTGCTAGTGAAGGGAGCTACGAGTACTCGCCCACCGTACACGGCTATACACGATATACACTACATGTCCATCGCTGGCTATCATGTTAGGCATGCGGATATGCGAATAAAAAAGGAGACACGGCGGGACGCGAGCGAGAAAATAATAGTACGGGGGGCGGAACGGGGAACGGGTAGAACAAGAACTGGGGTGGCGACGAACGACGCGTGGTAAATAACGCATGAGGGAAACGGGGAACGAGGCACTATGATGGTGTGTATGTATGTACTATGGTGGCTTGCATGCGGCGCGAGGAGCTAGTAGTCCATGCATTAATGATGTGAGATGGATAGTGCGGGGAAGGGGGATAATGGGGGAGGGGTGAAATGGGGGGAATTATGATGGATGCGTTCTAGTGTACGTGCATAGGAACTGTCCGATGTCAACGAGGAGAGCAGCAGGCATGGTTCAAAGTTCACGAAAGATTCAAAGTGACAGAAAAAAAGAGAAGGAAAGACAATAAAGAGCGGGGAGGTGCCTGTGCGTGCTTCCGGAGCGCGGGCAGGCTACTGCGTGCTTTCTCCATCGCAGGTAGACCCGTCCGTGTCCCACGCACCGCCCTACCCGTAATCAGGCCTCAACGACGGATACACAGACAGCCGCCTCGTACCCGCGCCCGCTTCTCCGCCTGCGACGCTGTCTCTGTCTCTAGCCCTATCCTCGCCGGCCGCCGTGGCAGTCCCAGTCGTGCTCCGCCGCAGCGCGCTGGGACGGTGCGTGCCCGTCCCCGTCGCATGGCGCGGCGGGGTGGAAGAGTGGTGCGGCGGCGGCTGAGAGTGGTGCGACGGGTGCTGCTGTTGCGCGCGGTGCGCAGGCGGCTCGTTTTGGGGGTGGGAGCGGTGCGCCGGATTTTGCGAGTGTGCAGACGCGTGCGGGGGTGCGTAGGACGCGCTGCGGGGGTGCTGGGGCCGCGACTGGCCCTGGGAGGCGTGCGGCTGCAGGGGGACCGGCACGCCGATCGTGCTGCGCCGCGTGGTGAGCGGGCGGGGCGCCGGGGGACGCTGCGAGTGCGGCGCCGAGTGGGAGTGCGCCGAGCGCGGCGCAGGCGGCGCGTGGGACGCGTGGGACGCCGGGCGTGCGTGACGCGCCCCCGGCGGGCCCTGCGAGCTCGCCTTCCCGTGGTGCGTCTGCGCCTCGTGCGCGGAGCGCGCCCCCCCGCTCGCGTGTCCCGCGTGTCGCGTCCCCGTCCCCGGCCCCGCCGCGCGCCCCTGCTGCCCCACCAGCCCAGGATACACGCCCGCCATCGGCACAGGGACGGCCACGGGGACGGGGAGCACCGCCATCCCCTGCATCCCCATCCCTTGCATCCCCATCGCGCCCATCCCCATCCCCATCCCACCCATGGGCATCGGCATCCCGGGCATCCCGCCCATGGACATGCGGGCCATATCGCCCATCGCCCCCACGGAGCCCACCGACGCCACAGACACGCGGGACATATTCGGGGCCATGCCCATGTGCTGCAGGGCAGGCATGCTCGGCAGCGCGGGCACGCCCGGCGTGCTCCACGACCTGGGTAGCGTCCGCGCGGCGGCGTGTCCATCAGCGCCCGATCCTGCCGTGGACACGCGCCGCTGCCGCCGGGCGTCCGCGGGGGTCTCCGGGGGGGTCGTGGCGGCACGGGCGTGGACGGCGGGCGCGGGCGATGTCGAGGCGTGGGACGTGGGCGTGGTGGATGCCGGTTGCGGGTGCGGGTGCAGCTGAGCGCCAGGCGTCGGGGTGCGTGACTCACCTGCACCGACGGCACTGCGGATGCTCGCGGGACGGCCCTTCGCGGTTCCTCCCGCATGTCCACGGAGAGTCGGCTCTCCGTTCGCATACCCTGCGCCAAGCGCGCCATGCCCCCCACCTCCACTCTCTGACCCGCCATTGATCGTGCTCCGGGGGTCGTACGCCGGGCGCGAGTACCGGGCGCCCCCGCCGCGCACCACAGGCTCCCCAAACTCCTCCACCGCCCCCGTGCCGAGACTGGTGACACTGCCATAACCCGCGCCGATGCCCGCCATGGAGCGCTCGAGCTCGTCCCCGACAGTGCTGCCGTACCCGGCGCCGATGCCCGCCATGGACATCGCCGGCGCGGGCGGGCGTGTGTCGAGCGCGAGCGTGCTTCGCCGATCCGCCTGCCGCGCGCCCACGCGGCCCTCCCCCAGGTCAAACTCGTCGGGCCGGCTGGCGCGCCCCATGCCGGTGCCGACACTGGGCCCTCCGCGGGCCTCCTCCCTGCGTGCGCGCGTGCGGGCGATCTCGGCGGCGTAGAGGCGCTGCTGCTGCAGCGCGGCGGCGTTCTGCCGCTCCTCGAGGGGGGCGCGGGGGGGTTGCTGGGTGAGCTCCAGGTCTTGCTGCTCGAGAAGGCGGTCCGCATAGACGGGTCGGCGCGCAGCGGCCCCAGACGGCGAGTGGGAGGGCGAGTGGGGCTTCGGGGCAGTGGCGACGCCGAAGGGGGGATATGGTCTGCGTCGGGAGTGGTATTCGAGCGGGGGGGCGGGAGGGACGTGCACCCGGTTCGGGGGAGAGGAAGCGGAGTAATTTTTTTGCGGGTGCGGGTGGGGTTGTGGGGGGCGCGGGTGCCGGCGCAGAAGCGGGGGCTACCGGGAAAGTATGAGAGACGGCAGGCGGGAGAAACGGATGCTTACCCGGCGGGGGGGCGCCCAGGGGGTGAAAGGGGGGCTCGCCCTCGGGGTACATGTGGGCATACGCCTGGGGAGGATAGGCGGTCTGGTCCGGGTCGGTGCCGTCGACGGCGGCGACACCGGCCAAGGCCTCGATCCACTCGGAGAACTCGAGCATGGCGACGGCCCTCTGGCCGCCCTCGATGGGGCGGGGGACGAGTGCGCCCGCCTGGCACGTGTAGAGGCGGACGCGCTCCTCGAAGGGGGGGCGGTTTACGAAGGCTCGGGCGCCGGGGGAGGAGAGACGGAGGCGGGAGGGCGGAGGGCTGACTGTGAGGGTGGGGAGGCCGGAAATGTTGGCGGAGGGACCAGGACCGCTCCTCCTGGGTATGCTAGGGGTCTCCCGGGCGGCATACGGCATGATGCTCGCAACCTCTTGCGGGGTGAGGGCCTCTGCTTGGAGCCTGCGGAGGACGGCGGACCTGGCTGCGACGGCGCGGAGGCCTGGGCGGGCGTCGTGGGAGAGGACACGGGCGGGGTTGGTGGAGCGGGGGAAGAGGGGTGCGTGGGGGACGGTGAGGAGGGGCGGCGGGGAGGGCGGGGGCGTGAGGGCGGCGTGGGTGAGGGCGCGGAGGTGGGACTGGGCGCGGGCGGCGGGGGTGGCGGGGTGCGGGGAGGTCGGGGTCGACGGGGAGCGGGCAGGAGAAGATGAGGGGGAGGGGCGAAGGAGGGCGGGGGGAGCCGGGGGCGGGGGCGGGGGCAGGGGCATCTGGAGGACGGGGACATCGTCGTAGTGGTCGCTGTCGCTGTCCGAGTCGGGGGCGGTCAGCGGGGAGGGGCGCTGGACAGGGCGCCAGGACGGCGGGGACGGCTCGGACGGCTTTTGAGACTTGGGCTTGAGCCAGCGCGACCAGCGGGTCGCAGAGCGGGGCAAGTCGAGCACGTCGTCCGGGTCCGGGGTCTGGACGGCGGAGCCGTCGGACGACGACGACGACGAGGCAGCGGTGGCGGCGGCGTTGACGGCGATGTGGACGGCGACATTGGGTGTGGACGGCTTGGCAGCGTCGGTGTCGGGGCGACGGGGCTGAAGTGCGACGACGAGGCGTTTCATCGTCGTGTCATGGAGGGAAAGGGAGGCTTATTTTTAGAGTGTGACACCTGTCGATCCGTGACTCGGGCGCACGTGTTGCTGCGCCCCCTGCCCAGGTACCGGCTAAGCAGGCTTCCACCGGCTCATTCAGTATTCACTCTCGACGTCGCGAAGCACGATGCTCGGATGTGTTTTTCCGGCCTCCTATCCCGTATTCCCGACCATCCATGTTCCGCCTGCTGCGCTATAACGCGCGCCGCCATAACGCAGACCACAACACGGCATTCAGCGAGGCGGTGGAGACGCTGCCGAGCGAGTCCAAGTCGTTTCTCCTCGCCACCAATCTCGATATCACCTTCACCCCAACCCACGTCGGAAGGGAGGTCCATGAATACTGCAACAAGCAGCTCAGCCAGAGTCGCTTGTATCAACACACCCAGACCTTCATTGAGACCGCCATCGACCCTCTGGAGACCATGGACCAAAGGGTCCCGGGCAATCTAGTCCTCGGAATAGCGTCGTGTCTGCGTTTCGTCGTCACGGTCAGTATCCTAGCTCATCCAACGTCCACGGCTTTGACCCCGTGGAACAGCTGGTCTGCCCCTTCGCCCGACACTTCGAGAACATTACCCATGTCTTGGAAAATATCGCTGGAGAGCTGCATTTCTATCACACCTGTGTCATTTTTTACCCGAACGCACCCCGCCTCCGCGAGGTAGGAAATCGCTTCGGCCCATCATGCCCATCTCATGTTTATATTTGCAGGCCATGGTAAAGATGTATTCTGACATTTTCACCGTCTGTATCACCGTCATGCGTGTCTTCAAGAATCAGAAAGGCGCAGACCGTAGTAAGTACTTGCCGTCTCCTTGTCCTCTGCGTTCAATACGTGGTTATAGGCAAGTTTATGATATATTTCCGAGCTCTCAATCCATGCGACATCGCACTGCACAAAGTGGTCACACAATTCGACATCCGACATGCCGAGCTAAAACGCGAGATTCAACTTGCCAGAGAGCAAACCGCCCAAAGATGGGCTCTGGGTACGTCTCCAACTTCTGGCCATATTCCTCTGCGACTAATTGTGCCGCTGAAAGAACACAAACGAGATGGTCTATTACTGCCCGGTGGCATGGTTGCCGATTATGACTTGGTGCATGCATCATGTCGTGCTCTGATCGCCTCAGATGCTTCTGGCCGATGGTTGCTGTTGCGGCCAGAATACACTGTGTGGAAATCCAACACATGGGACAAGGATACTGCTTCATTATGGATCACTGGAAATGGTGTGTGTACTCCAGGGTTTCTCAATGTTGAATCCTATCTTCACTCCTCTCTAGCTGGCGCCGGAAAGACTATACTAGTGTAAGTATCCTTCATATCTATTGGTAAATGGTAGTAATCAGCCTGAACAGCTCAACTGTCATTGAAGACCTTAGGGGCATGAGAAGTTCCAAAACAGCTGTTGCATGCTTTTATTGCCAACAAAAGAAACATGATGGCCGGGTGCTCCTAGGCACACTGCTCTATCAGCTCACCAACCAGATTCCATTCCTCTCGCCACACTTCCCCACTTTTGACTCCTCCATCAACGAGATCCCAGTGCTAAAGGCATCCATAATTACTCTTCAGCAGATGGTGTTTGAATCAATCTACCTTGTTGTTGATGCTCTGGATGAGCTTGATATTGTGACTGGGACCAATGCTGCTTCTGATCAATATGGTGTCCTCTCCATCTTGAAGGAGTTAGCAGGTATCCCAGGTCTGCGAGTGCTGGCAACTGGTCGGGAAAAAGACAACATTAAAGCTGTACTTGGTCCACCTTCTATAACAATTACGGAGGACGATATCTCGGATGAAATCAACAGCTACATCAAAGATAGGGTTCGCCTGTTGCAGCCTCACATTTCCTCTTCCGCTCATCATCCTCTATACCACCACACACCACACCCATGGCCCTGCGTGTTTGTAAAGAGCCCTGAGCTACAAGATGATATCATCAAGGCATTGATGGAGGGTGCTCATGGGATGTGAGTTGCTTGTTCATGGAATCCTTCAATAGGTTGACTGTCATACCAGATTCCGTTGGGTTCACTTACAGGTCCTGGATTTTAGTAATGGTCAAACGGTGAATGACATGACGGAGAGAATAAAGCGACTTAAGAATGGACTAGACATGATCTATAATTGATCCCTGGAGTATATCAAATGAGCTTGGTGAAGCTTAATGTAATAATGCCCATAGGATACTGCAATGGATTACTTATGTCCAGTGGCCTCTTGCACTTTCTGAACTTGTAGAGGCAGTTGCAATTGATAACATGGGTGATCATTGGAAGACCAGTTTGTTGTCACAGACATTGGTTAGTAACTGCACTCATCTCATCATTCATGAAACTGTCTAATAAAGACTGGGAGAAAGACAAGATTCACAGTCAAGGAGTTTCCTACCAGCTCAAATGTATCAGTGGGATACTACATCATATTTTTCATCCAGTAGAAGCAGACACTATGCTGGCTGAATGTGTCTTCAAATTTCTCTTAATACTATCTGCATCCAGTTGGGGGAATAGACATGAGATTGAGCAAATCCCCCATTAACCTACCATGTTGACAAAACACATGTATGCATTATCTTACAAGGCAACATCCCAAAAGACAAGAACCAAAAAAAAAAAAAAAAAAGGGTGTGCCCAAGAAGTTGAACCAACAGCAGGCACAATGGTCCCTGCACTTGTCCTGGTTTGACTTTGCACTCCATCATCGCCCTGGTAGCACCATGGGCAAACCTGATACCCTATCCTGCTGTGCAGATCATGGAAGCAGAGCAGAGACAATGCCAACATGATGTTGCTCTGCCTGAGCCTCTTTGCAATCTGCACCCCTGAAGGGGTAACTGCAATCAGAGTGGAAGCGGAAGTACTGCGGGACATCCAGAGGCAGTCCTGGGATGAGGAGAAGGAGTTGGTGGTGAAGGTGGTCAAAGAGCTGCAGAAGGGTCACTCAAGTTGGGTACAGGCAGCGGAGTGGTCAGAATATGATGGCTTGCTCCACTTCCTGGGCAAGGTCTACATTCCGGATGGAGCAGACCTCTCCCGCCATATCCTGTCCTGACACCATGACACCTGGGTTGCGGGGCACATTGCAGGTGGAAGACACTGGAGTTGGTGGCTCAGAACTACTGGTGGTCACACATGTCCCACTACATCAGACAGTATGTGAAGACGTGCGACCTTTGCCTCTGGACCAAAGCACAGTGACACCCACCCATTGAAGAGCTGGTTCCACTCCTGATCCCCAAGTCTCACTAAAACACCATCAGTGTCAACTTCATAGTCAAACTCCTGGAGTCTCACAGCTATGACATGATCCTGAATGTCATGGACTTGGTAAGCAAGGTGTCCCATTTATTCCAACCCACACAACAATCACAGCCCTCAGAGCGGCCTGCCTGTTCCTTGCGCATGTCTGGAAGCTGCACAGGCTTCCAAGGCAAGTTGTATCTGACTGAGGTTTGCAGTGCATCACCGGTAATGGTGGGCAAGCTTTTGTGAGGGGTGTGGTGTGTGGATGTCGCTTGTGTCCAAATATACCTTATCTCCGACTTGGTACTCTGGGGCTGGAACTTGGTGTTGATTGTAATACCTTGCCATGTCATCCTTGGCATTCACAAGGGCAGACTTGGCTTCCGAGAGGGTTGAGTACATGCAGTCTTGGAACCTGTTGACTGTCTTGAGCAGGGACTCTGCCTGGTGCGGCTCAAAGCCCATCTGTGGGTGTCATCTGGAGTCAAGCATGAAGGGAGTTTGCTGCCACATGGTTGTTGTACTTGAATTCCACCAGTGGAAGTAACTCATCTCAGTTGTCCTGCCTCTCATTGACAAAGAGTCAGAAATACTGCTCTAGCTCCTGGTTGACCTGTTCCATCTGTCTATCACCCTGCAGATGGTGTGTCATAGTGGCCACCAGCTTTACTCCAAGCAGGCAGTAGAGCTCTTGTGTCAGTTCAACAAAGAGTTGGACAGAATCCATACCGCCTCAGGCTCCCAATGTCTATCTCCTGCCTCCACCCTGTCTTCAACATGGTGAAGTTGCTCCCACTGGAGACATGGCGAAATTCCTGCCTTTGTGTAAGGACCCGGCCTTTGGCCGGTTACTTACCGGTATAACCTTTTTTCCGAGCCTGAGCCTTGTGATACTCATGCCCGAGTACTTGTGATTCTAATCCTGCACCCGAGCCCGAGCCTGAGCTAGAGCTCATATCTGACCTTGATCCCATGCCCTAATCCCCTTAGTTACTGATCCCGCTCCATCACGCATCATTCGTATATTACCTGGCCCTGACCTTCCCCCAAATATGCTTGCCCCTGACTCTCACCCTCGCTCGTATATAAACCCCCTGTATGCATTTCTGCTCCTCAGTCTGAAAAGCAACTATGGTACTCTTTGATCCTTAGTTAGTTTCTAAGCCTTCACCTCTTAAGCCTCACCTCGCCTCTTATTCGTTTGCCTCCGAAGCTGGGACTCGTGCGTAGGGTCGGCGCAGCACATAAGCTGAAGCCAAGTCTCTCTCCGACTTCCCTGTCAGAACCTCGCCCCGTAACCTCGGACATTACCTCGGGTTTCGCCACCGAGCTCAGTCAACCTTACAAAGGATCATATCGTAACAGTATTTTCAGACTGCTTACACCCTACGTATCCCTTTTCTTCACTATTGTCCATGATAACTCGTTCCCGCACCCTTCAGGGTATCTCAGAACAACGACGTTTCTCGGAAGCCCCTTGTCAAGATTGGTTTTTAGGCGTTAATATCATGTATTAGTGAACACAGCGAATGCACGAATGACTTGTGCGAATAAGTATGCCGTTCGGTGATGTTATGACCGTTCATTTCCGACTTCTGACCCTCAGTTCCATCACACCTTCCACCCCTCCGACATTTCCGCAACACATTCCGCCCCTCTGATATTTCCGACATTCCGCCCCTTGTACATTTTCCTTGTTCTTTCAACTCTATTACTCGGACCCACCGGACCCACCTTACCGTTCATCAAGACCATATGTCCGACCCTCCTTGTGTTTCGTTGTCAGATATGTTTTCCCGACCCCTTGTTCTACCTTACCCTGAACCCCCCTTGTAGTCCCATTGTTCCCAATAGTTAGTTCCCACACATTGTCTACTCGACTTCCGCTTCCTCCGGAATTTGCTTAGTACCATGTCATTACCTGTTGTCTCAGCTCTTTGTATAAAAACCTGTCATGTATGTCTCTCTTTCTGCAATCAGATAATCGCCTTCGATACTTGATTTCCTTCGCTCCATCTCCTGTTCTTAGTACAGCGAGTCTAGCAAGATCTCAGTCTCTCCCCGCTTTCCGTCTTCCACCTTCTGCCTCAGTTCCGACTCAAGTTCCGACCAAACCTTTGGCTCAGTACTTTCCGACTTCCGACTCAGTTCCGAAATACTTAGGACGATAGTTCATTGGGGGCGCAACCTACAAGTTGAAGCCGCTGTCCTTTCCAGTTCTGACTTAGCGGAAATCTCGATACGTAACAGGCGAATAGGTGAACCAATAAATGTTCACAAGATAAGAGGGTTGCCCGAATGGGGCTCACCCTATCTACAGTCATAGCGAAATAGCCCGTGGTACTTGACGATGTAACGTGCAAGGTCCCACGGAAGGGCTGTCTAAGTCTTGACAATCCCTTCGCCGGCGAAGGTGCTCCTTCGGAGCCCTTCGCCAACAGCACAGAAAATAGTTCGAAGGCTAAGTTAACGAAGATGAAGTATGAGAACTCACCAGTGATGCCTAAGTCCTCTGCTGGTCAAAGATAGAAATCTCCAAGAGGAGGCTCAAGACGATGATCACAGCAAGGTCAAGTTTGCACAAGATGGACGACGTATGATAATTGAACTGGGGAATATACATGCGAATGTAAACTACTTATATCGAATGCTTGTAAGGCATCAGCGAATAGGAAAGAGGCCCTCGCGAGTCAGGGTTGGATAGGGGTGCGCAGTCATGGTACTAAGTAGATGGAATCAACATACAATAGAGTGAGGGAATAGTGTGAACATGAAACGATGGAGAGTAAAGGTGGCGAAGGCACCTATGTACAAAACCATGTCTTGGGACCCGCATACATGCTACCCTGCATGGACTCTTCGTCTACTGGGTTGATCCTGCACGACCTATGGAAGGGACGTCCTGCGAACACACTTTGGCCATACGAACACCCAATGGGGTTGGATTAAGAAGATGATGGGGTTAATGATGAACCATCATGCTGGGTGAATGGTATCAATCGTATTTGATGGTGTGCCTGCTGGCAAATGATGCGAGCAGCGAATGGCTGTTTGGCGAAATGCGAGGAAGGGAGAACACTGGGGAGGAGTAGCGAAAGGGGAAGTGGGGATAACAAGGTGCAGGAAATACACAGGTCATGACAATCCGATTATCAGAACACCATTGGAAGAGGGTCGAGCAGAGGAGGTGATAGGCCCAGTGATGACTGCCAAGTCAGTCCAAAAATGTCGATCGTGCGTTGACGGCGTGGCTATGGTAATTGGCGTGAACAGCGCGAATCGGTTGCTGAACATGACAATGGCGATCAGAATGAACACGGAGATGGAGTGAGAAATGGCAGGGCAGAGCACCTGAGTATGAGAAATAAACGCGTCATGACACCCCTGACGATTCACCACTGTCCCCGGGGATACCCCTCGCAGACCCCGCCGAGCCTAGTAACAAAGGCAAAGGTAAGGCTAACCCTGGTGACCCTTCAGGTGATCCAGGTAATGGCTCTGGAGGTTCTGACGACGATTGGGATCTCCCCAACCTGCCACCCGAAGACCTTGGTGACCTCGAGGACAACGAGCTAATGCATCGAGTGTTCATCAAGCTTGCGAAACCTCGCGAGTCCGAAGCGCGAGCCAAGGTCAAGGAACCAGATACTTATGACGGTACTGACCAGGCCAAGCTTCGCCCCTTCTTCCTCCAATGCGTACTCAACTTCCAAGATCGCCCCTCAGTTTTCAAAACTGGGGCCTCAAAGGTACAGTATGCTATCTCTTACCTGTCTGGTTCAGCTCTCCAGTACTTTGAACCGACGATCCTCGGCGAAGTCCAACCTGAGCCAGATTGGCTCGAGGACTGGGACAGCTTCAAGGCCAAGCTTGAGCTCAACTTCAGTCCATACGACAACGCTGCCCAAGCCGAGATCGACCTTGAGAAGATCATTATGAAAGAACACCACAAGGCCACACGGTTCTTTATCGACTTCGCCCGAGCTTCGACTCGGACTCAGTGGAACGATGCGGCCCTCCGACACTTCGCATATAAGGGCTTGGCCAAGCGAATCAAGGACGATTTACTTCACTTCCCTCGATTCCACAGCCTTGCCGAGCTTAGGAACTTCGCGCTGGAATGCGACAGCCGATACTGGGAGCGTAAGGAATATGATGCTATGATCAATGGTCATAGTTCCCAGCACGCGCGCACCACTAATCAGTCCAGCAGCAATGCCACTAACAACGATCAGTCTTCCAGCAGCTCCAACAACAACAAGAACCGCAACAAGACCAACAACAACGCAAGGGTTCCAATAGCAACTCTTCGAACAACAAGAGCCAGCCCGACATATCGAGCAAGCTCGGGAAAGACGGTAAACTGCTTCCCGAGGAACGCCAACATCGGGTCGACCAGGGCCTTTGCCTGCTTTGCAGCACCAAAGGCCACATCGTCAAGGACTTCCCGAAGAACAAGTCTACCAATAATAGCGGTTATAAAGGTCGGGCAGTGAAGACCCCTAATGAGGGGACTTCAGCCTCCATTACGGAGGTGAAAAAATAGGTAGCAACCTCGGAACCACACAATCCGAGGATTGCGGTAACCTCACCCGTGTGCTCAGACTCAGTGCCACTTCCCATTCTTTGTCCAAAGATTTCCTTAATGTAGATTTAACCTCACCTTCGCTCCCCTGTTGGGTGCATTGATGCTCCTGCACCAAAATCAAGCATAATATATCCAATTTATTGTGTGCTTTCTCAATTTCTTCTCATGTTGTTCTTGTATCATGCATCCATTTCTCTGGTGATTTTCGAAATTTTCCACTCACTCCCTGTCTCTCTATTTCATTTTGTTATTCCTACTTTCACAAGCGGCTGCACCCAGCAGAGTCTGAAATGACTTCGACGCGCGAGCTCTTGGGCGCTAAAGGGCCGGATAGTAGTACATGCGCAGTGAAACAATTTCCCCCTCTCTCAGTGACAACTAAATTCACTGAGAGAGGCAAGTAAATTAGTCTAGCATTCTTTCGATTTATTGACCTAGAAATCCTCTGTAGTGAATTAATTTCTAGGTAGTGTATAATATATTTATAGTGACAACTAAATTCACTGAGAGAGTGAATTAATTTCTAGTCTATTCTTTTGAGCAACAAGTCCATACCTACTGCCTATAATTCCTGTCCTCTACATCCCCGACGTCTCTTTTGTTGCATTAGTTGACTGCGGATCTTCCGATTGTTTTATTGAATCCAGATTTGTCCAGAAGTACTCTATGCCTGCTTATTATACCCTTGAAACAATTTGACGGTAGTACTAACACTACGATTACCCAACCTCTAGACCTCTGTATCTGCTTTCCAACCGGCGAACAACAATGGGTTACCTTCTACGTAACCTCTCTCGACTTGAGTTGTTCGGTGGTGCTTGGCCACAACTGGCTCACCCGCTACAATCCGTCAATCGACTGGGTATTGGGCAGTATTACTTTCAAGACCATCGATTTGACTACGACTCCAGCGACCACGGCGACTTCAGCCCGCTCAGCTTCGGCTATGACATCGACTTCGCCTACGGCATCTTCGCCTCCACCTTCAACCTCGCCTCAGAACTCGCCCTCAAAACTCACCCTCAAAGTTGCAAGCACCGCTCGTTTCCCTAATCAATGTGCCAGCTTTTATGCGTGCATCCAGGTTAGAAGGATCCAAATGTCAAGATTGGTTTTTTGGCGTTAATACCGTGTATTAGTGAACACAACGAATGCCCGGAGAACTTGTGCGAATAAGTATGCCGTTCGGCGAATAAGTGAACCGATGAATGTTCACGAAACGAAGGGGTTGCCCGAATGGGGCTCGCCCTGTCTACAGTCGTAGCGAAACAGCTCGCAGCACTTGACAACGTAACGTGCAAGATGTCGCGGAAGGGCTGTCTAAGTTTCAACGGTCCCTTCGCTGGCGAAGGTGCTCCTTCGGAGCCCTTCGCCAACAGCACAGAAAATAGTTTGAAGGCTAAGGTATCGAAGACGAAGTATGAGAACTCACCAGTGATGCCTAAGTCCTTGGCTGGTCGAAGATAGAAATCTTCAAGGAGAGGCCCAAGACGATGATCACAGCGAGGTCAAGTTTGCACAAGATGGACGACGTATGATAATTGAACTGGGGAATGTACATGCGAATGTAAACTACTTATATCGAATGCTCATAAGGTAACAGCGAATAGGAAAGAGACCGTTACAAGTCAGGGTTGGATAGGGGTGCGCAGTCATGGTACTAAGGAGATGGAATAAACATACAATAGAGTGAGGGAAGAATGCGAACATGAAACGACGGAGAATAAAAGGGGGCGAAGGCACTTATGGACAAAAACATGTCTTGGGACCCGCATACATGCTACCCTGCATGGACTCTTCGTTTACTGGGTTGATCCCGCACGACCTATGGAGGGAACACCCTGCGAACGCACTTTGGCCATACGGACACCCAATGGGGTTGGATTAAGAAGATGATGGGGCTAATGATGAACCATCATGCCGGGTGATTGGTATCGATCATATTTGATGGCGTGCCTGCTGGCGAAATGCACGAGTAGCGAATAGCGGTTCGGAGTATGGGGCGAACAGCGAGTAGGGTAGACGTAGAGGAGGAGTGGTCGGTAGGTGCGGCGAACTCTGACGAAGATGCTAGGGAGTGACGAGGGGGAACATGGAGGTAGCGCGGTAGGAGAAATAAACCGGTCATGACACCAAAGTGTTTCAGCTCAATCTGGCTTCACCCGAGCTCCTCGCCCGAGGAGCAACATTGGGAGAAAGCTCTTCCAAGCTTTCTGAGAACATTAAGAAACATGTTCCCAAAGTATATCATGAATTTGCAGATGTGTTCAGCAAAGCACGTGCTAACACTCTAGCTCCCCACTGACCCCACGATATCAAGATCAACCTTGAAGAAGGGACCTCACCACCTATCGGTCCCATCTACTCCCTTTCCGCTTCCGAACTCAAAGCACTTTGCGAGTTCATCGACGAGCATTTGAACATCGGTTTCATCCGACCTTCACCCTCGCCTCATGGTGCACTGGTATTGTTTGTTCGCAAAAAAGATGGCTCACTTCGGTTGTGTGTTGATTTCCGAGGTTTAAACAAGATTTCAAAAAAATATTGGTACCCATTGCCATTGATTGCTGACTTACTTGATGCTCCAAAGAATGCTCGCATCTATACGAAGATTGACCTTCGTCACGCTTACCACCTTGTACGGGTGGCCGAGGGTGATGAATGGAAAACCACCTTCAGGACTCGCTATGGGTCCTTTGAATGGTTGGTTATGCCATTTGGTCTCACTAACGGCCCTGCTGCTTTCCAGAGATTCATGAACGCGGTTTTCGCCAACCTTTTGGATGTTTGTGTGGTGGTATACTTGGATGACATTCTAATCTATTCCAGTGACCCCTCCAAACATGTTGAACATGGTCCTGCGATGACTACGACTCAATAACCTCTTCGCCAAAGAAGACAAGTGTGAGTTTCATTGCGATTCAGTTGAATTCCTCGGCTACATCCTCTCTCCCGAGGGCCTCACTATGGCGGATGACAAGGTAAAGGTCATTCAAGACTGGCCTGAACCTCGCAAAGTTCGCGACATCCAGTCCTTCCTCGGTTTCGCCAACTTCTACCGATGTTTCATTCACAACTACTCCGACATCACCATTCCCTTAACCCGACTTACCCACAAGGGCACTCCCTGGAACTTTTCCAAGGATTGTCTACAAGCCTTCAACTTGTTGAAAAAGGCGTTCACCACTGCTCCTATCCTTACCCACTGGATTCCTGATCTTCCACTAATCGTAGAGGATGCTTCAGATTATGCCTTAGTGGCAATCTTATCATTGCGAACCTCGGAAGGTAAACTTCATCCCATCGCTTTTCACTCCCGCACATTCACCTCTACCGAACTCAACTACGATGTTCACGACAAGGAGCTCCTAGCAATCTTTGAATTCTTTCAATGCTGGCGACACTACCTCGAGGGTTCTGGCAACCCTGTCGATGTTATAACTGATCATAAGAACCTCGAATACCTTTCAACAACAAAGCTCTTAACCCGTTGACAAGCTTGGTGGTCATAATACCTCTCTCAATTCAACCTCACCATCCATTTCCGACCTGGTCGCCTTGGCACGAAGCCTGACTCTCTTACTAGATGATGGGATGTCTACCTTAAAGAGGGGAATAGCGACTATGCCACCATAAACCCACAGAACCTACAGCCAGTGTTTACTCAACACCAGTTGGCATCATCCCTTAGAGCTACTAACCTCGCTCCCGTTGTACTCCGAGCTGCTTCGCTGCTCAATACCGAGCAGATCCGAGCTGACATACTAGCGAACCTCCCCTCGGACCCCATAGCCAAGTCGCACCTTGGCTTGGTTAATGACCCGAGGTGGACCACAGACCCCGAGGGCTTTCTCAAGCTTGACAACTGAACCTATGTTCCAGCGGCCCAAGACCTTCGACTTCGCATCCTGCAATACAAGCATGACCACATTCTCTTGGGACACTTTGGGGTCAACAAGACCTTAGAGCTGATCCGACGAGACTACACTTGGCCAGGGATTAGATCCTTTGTCAAGGAGTATTGCAAGACTTGCACCACTTGTATGCGAAGCAAGCCACAACATCACAAGCCCTATGGTCTCCTCAAACAACTCCCCATTCCTGAGAAGCCTTGGAATTCCATCTCTATGGATTTCATTGAGCAGCTCCCACCTTCATCCGAGTTCACCTCCATACCAGTGATTGTTGACCGCTTCACTAAGCAGGTTATCTTCATCGCAACTACAGACAAGATAACCTCACAAGAGCTTGCTCACCTCTTCGTCCTTCATGTCTTTTCCAAGCATGGAGTCCCCTCACACGTCACCTGGGATGGGGGTTCTGAGTTCATCTCGCACTTCTGGCCTTCTCTAGGGAAGGCCTTGGACATGGGGTTGCATTTCACCTCGGGATATCATCCCGAGGGTGACGGTCAGACCGAGCGTGCTAACCAGACCCTGGAACAGTACCTCAGGATCTACTGCAACTATCAGCAGTCCAACTGGGCTTCGCTCCTTCCCCTCGCCGAGTTCGCTTACAACAATGCACCTAGCGCAACCACTGGTATATCCCTGTTCTTTGCTAACAAGGGTTACCACCCCAACCTCGTGGTGCACCCCGAGCGCAACCTCGCCTCAGCACGAGCTTGAGACTTTGTGGTTGACCTGGACGAGCTTCACCAAGAACTTCGCCGTGCCATCCTCGAGGCTCAAAAGACCTACCAAGCCTTGGCCAATGTTCGTCGCAAGCCCGCCCCTGATTCCAAGTAGGATCCCTCACCTTTGTAAAGGCACAGTACTTCAAAACCACTCAGCCCACTAAGAAACTCGCCGAGAAGGTCTTGGGTCCTTTTGAGATCATTTCCCGAGCAGGTACTCACTCCTTCACCCTTCGACTTCCAGAACACATGCATTCAGTCCATCCAGTATTCCACGTATCCATGCTCGAACCAGCCTTGCCCAACACCATTCCAAACTGAGTTCAGCCTCCTCCACCCCCAGTCGTCATCGATGGCGAGCCCGAGTTCGAAGTCTCGGAAATCCTCAACTCCAAGATCGATAATAGACGAAAGAGCTGCAAGCTGCTCTATCTCATTAGGTGGACTGGTTACTAAGGTACTGACGAAGAAACCTTGTGGATCCTCGCTTCCGAGCTTGATCATGCCTCGGAGCTGGTCACTGATTCCACGAGTCTTATCCGGGCAAGCCGGGACCTTTGCCTGCTCTATGATCATTCCTTGTTTAACCCCCATGACTTCCCAGTAGTTAGATAACGAAATCCCCTCGCAATTGAACAACAAAGAAAAATCAATAAAATCCAAGAAAAATTCATTATTCCATCAGTAGTTTACTCCAACATCCTCATGTCCTCCCCTTCACTCTCCTCACTATCCTTGCCTGACTCCTCCTCATTACTACTACTACTTTGCTCCACTAGACCCCCATGTCCCCCATAACTCGCCAAATCTCTCGCCACCTGCATCCACTTCAAATAGTTCCGCCTCCTCCTTATCCTCATAAACTCTACATCCGCCCTGTTCATCCTGTCGTTCGCAGCCCTAAACTCCCCCAACAACTCGCACACCCTTTCCCCAACCTCGCCAACCTTCTGTCCCACATCCCTCACCACCACTATCAATTCCCTCATCTCAGCACTTCGCTCTGACCTTTTCATCTTCTTGTCCTTCTTCGCCCTCCGACCTTCCTCCACCTCGGCTTCCTCCCCCTCACTCTGCCTCACTTCCCCAACTCTCTCCCCTCACTCTGCCTTGCTCCCCCAGTCTCCTTTCCCTTCTCCTCGCTCAAACTCGCTTCCATCCGCTCCACCCTCGCCTCCAGGGTTCGCTCGACCCAATCATTGAGTCATCGTCGTTTTCGACCTCGTCCTGGACCTTGGCCTCCTTCCTCGGCCTCGGTCCGTCCTCGCTATCCTCGCTCCTCGCCTGTTTCTTGCCCACCTCGCTCGCCTGACCTTTCCCCTGGTTTGCTTTACCGCGACGACCATGGGCTATACTGCAGCCCAGCGATCGTGTGCTGCACCATACGCAGGCCCCTGGTCGGCGATCCCGAAGATGAGGCTAATGGCACAAAGGCAAGTGTAGTCGTGCTCTTTGCAGTGCGCGCACCTTGCCTCAGCCTTAGTCATGAGCTGCCACTTGCGGGGCCCTCCGTCGGCGAGCTTGTACCCGTATAGGGTCAAGTCTGACGGATGGTAGGCGAATAACATCCATTTATACTATGCAAGTCAGCAGTGTCCATGATGAGAACCACTACGATACTCACCTTCTTGCCTTTCGGCCCTTCCTGCCATGGCTCCTGCATGTCTATGTCCCCAGCATCCTTGATGGGCCACGGGACCACCTCAGGTCGAACCTCAGGCATAACCTCGCCTGAGGGACCATCCTCTTCAGACAGCAAGGTCTGGTCGAACGCATTGTTCGCGCTGTTTTCGTCGACGGCAGAGTTGAAAAGGGCTTGAGGGCGCACCATATTCGTTGGCACTTGGGTTTGCTGCCTCCTACCCAGCCTTTATCTAACCTCGGCTACAATTTAAGCTTCGCCGTTCCGGCTACTTAACATCGGGCCGGGATCTAGATTCAAGGATAGGCGAACCTTGTTCATATTACGGCCTTGAGGGTCTCGGCCATTAGGGGGGGATACTGTAAGGACCCAGCCTTTGGCCGGTTACTTACTGGTATAACCTTTTTTCCGAGCCCGAGCCTTGTGATACTCGTGCCCGAGTACTTGTGATTCTAATCCTGCGCCCGAGCCCGAGCCCAAGCTTGAGCTCATATCCGACCTTGATCCCATGCCTAATCCCCTTAGTTACTGATCCCGCTCCATCACGCATCATTCGTATATTACCTCGCCCTGACCTTCCCCCGAATATGCTCGCCCCTGACTCTCACCCTCACTCGTATATAAACCCCCTGTATGCATTCCTACTCCTCAGTCTGAAAATCAACTATCGTACTCTTTGATCCTTAGTTAGTTTCTAAGCCTTCGCCTCTTAAGAGCCCATTCGACTACGGAATCGTATGGAATCATGCACCCAAAATGAGATCACGTTGATTCCAGATGATTCTGAAAATTGCGTGAGATTGTGTGACCGTTTGGCTGACACAATTTCGGAAATCGCCAACTTCTGCAATTGCAATTTTCATAGGTAAGTTGGAATTCTGGTTCTGACCAGAATTCCTCGTTATTTTGAAAACTGAATCGTGTTCCGTCATTACACCAGGTCGCTCTACGCACTACGTCATGGCAGTTCCCAGATCGGACAAGCCAAAAAGGAATGTGTTGACTGGACAGCTGAAGAGGAGGCCGAGCTCGTTGCTGTACTCCTCCAAGCACGCGAGGGTGGTACTCAAGCGGAATCGGGCTGGAAGGCCACCACTTGGAGTCTCATTGTCACGGCATTGGCAAAGAAGTTCAGTCCTGCAGTAGCCAAGACAATAGGGCCCTGTAAGACGTGCTGGCAGCGCGTAAGTACCTTTTCAATTCTATACTACTGGTTTCTAATCTACTAGTTAGCTCAAGACACATTACAAGATAGTCAAAACATTGCATGAGCAATCCGGGTTCGGATGGAACGAGGGCAGAAGCTTGTCACAGCGTCGAAAGAGGTGTGGGATGGGTATATCCTGGTGAGTACATGTGCCGTGTATCTATTCTAATCGCTTAGTCTATCACAGGCCCACCCGAAGGCAAAGCCCTTCCGCAGAAGGAGCTTCCCCCTGTTTGCACAGATGGCGCACCTTGTCAATGGTGTTATTGCCACTGGTACAGGTGTTTTCAGGAGTAGTTCTCCTTTTGTAGGTGATATAGATGAGGGAGATGACGACGACGAAGAATTAGCAGACTCGGGGCGTGATGCGCTGGCAGACGAAGATGGGAATAAAAGTAGCGATTATGAAAGTGATGATAAGGTGTAAACCGTTCTTTTATTTCACTCGTACGCAGTCCTTCTTACACTATGAAGGTTACACCAAGTCACAAATCCAAAAAACGCAAGGCTGCCACTGCGACAAAGTCGGCACGCAAACGGGTTCGCAAAAGTGGTACCGATGCGATACTTTCCATGAGTACTGCTGTCACCGACATGGCAGCAGCCTTGAGTAATCAAGGTAATAGCTCTACTGACCTTTGTGCATCCCCGGTACGTAAGACAAAAGCCATGCAAATGGTAGAGGATGAAGAGGAAGGGCTCACAGACCTTGAGGTGGTCACTGTAGCCGAGATTTTCATGCGCAATACAGCTGCTGCAGACATGTATCTGGCAATGCGCAATAAGCCCAGGCGGCGGTTGTGGTTGGAGGCTCAGATACGTGAAGAAATAGGAACACGTGCGGCTTTATTCGGTATATAGTCATATCTGAGTATCCCTATGCATGTCGATGGTTCCCTGTCTCATAGTCCAACCACATGGCTTCAGCAATAGCATCACGCCTATGTGCTGCCCTTGTGGATTCTGCTCGTGTGATGCCTACATGAGGTTGCTCCTGCACATGCTCTTTTTGAACTGCGTGAGGACCTTCCCCCCCATCCCATTCCATATCATCATCAATGTCATGGGTGCGGATAAAGTTATGCAAGATGCAAAGAGCAGAGATGATATGACCCTGCACTGCAATTGGGAACTCATTTGCAAATCGTAGCATGGCAAATCGTTTCTGAGATACCCCAAAAATCCTTTCAACCACATTTCGTGCCTGTGCGTGTCGCAGATTGAACAGTTCCTTGGGATTTCCAGGTCTATGAACTGTGATAAATATTGGAGATAATAAGCCTATGGTTCCACAACTCACTTGTGCTGACTAGCCTCCCACTCCCGGAGATGGTAGCGAACACCTCGATATGGGACAAGCAATGCATCACATGAGGCAAACCCAGCATCAGCAAGGTAGTACTTCCCAGCTGGTATCTTCAGGTCATGGCACTGTGCATCCTCAAAGATTGCACCATCATATGCACTACCCTCCCAGCCAGCAAGGACATAGCAAAAATGCATGTCAAATGTACATGCTGCAAGCACATTTTGGGTAACCCCCCCTTTCCTGTTCCGGTAACGTGCCTTGTCCTCACTGGGTGGATGAACATCCAGATGTGTCCCATCAATTGCACCTAGTGTGTCCTGAAAGTATGGAAAGAGATTTGGGTTGCTCTCAATCTCTTCAGCAAGTGGTGTGTTCTCATCAGGGAGTTGGACATAGGTATTATAGAATGGGGTCGTGGTGGGAGCTTCAAGTACTCTGTGAAAGCATCTAGGGACATGATCAAAACAGGTAATCACATAAAAATAGTAAACTCAATAACTTTGATATGGTGTCTCCACTTCGCTGAAAGCATTCGCAAGTTTCCTATTAGACAGGTTGGTTACGGCTGTGTACAAGAAAATAGCAACTTGTTCCTCCAAGCAAATGTGGCGGGTATGGCCCAGTAGACTTTTGCTTGCAAGCTCCAAGCACAACGCTTGAAATACATGTTTATGCATGCCAAGTTGGTCCTTCATGCATTGTGGATTGCCATCCAGAAGTTCCTTCACCCAGCCCCATCCTGACAGTACTGAATTATGGAGCGGTTTTTTATCTAAGTACCTTTTTTGATAGAATGTTGCCATATTGGCAAGGGCACCGGTAGCACCAACAAAGCGGCCATTCGGTGTTTCTGGAGCCTCTCCGACATGCCCCGTCTCATTTGGGAATGTACTGGCACCATGCTTTCTTCGAAGGGGTGCGGTGGCAGCGGTGCAGAGGAAAAATTCTGTGTCACGTGACAGAATTTCAATTTGGAGTGTTCGGCTGCCTTCGGTGAAATTGAGCAAAATCACACAATTTGAGTGTCGCGTTCGGCGGGCTGAAACTGAGCAAACGAGATCACAATACCGCACCACCCGAATTGACATTGTGTTTTCTAATTGCGAATTACAATTCCGCCGCCGAACGAGCTCTAAGCCAAACCTCGCCTCTTATTCGTTTGCCTCCAAAGTTGGGACTCGTGCGTAGGGTCGGCGCGGCACATAAGCTGAAGCCAAGTCAGCCAAGTCCCTCTCCGACTTCCCTGTCAGAACCTCGCCCTGTAACCTCGGACCTTACCTCAGGTTTTGCGCCCGAGCTCGGTCAACCTTATGAAGGATCGTATCGTAACACTTTGGAAATCTACTGGAAATGCTAATGATATTCCACATTTCTTCAAAATTTCCCAGTTCAAGAAATCCTTCAAAATTGTAAAATTATCACCTCAAAATCTTCAAGAAACTCTCAGGAAACACTGAATTTCCTCCTCTATGAAGCTAAATATTTAATAAAGTTTCCTCAGTTTGTAAATTCTATGAAAATGTTGGTTTCCTGAATATTTTTTTATGTATCAAGTTCAGATCAGAAAGGACAGCAGCTTCAAGGTAAGATAGAAGTCATCTTAAACTGGCACCTTTATGTAAGTGGGCGCTTAGGTCACGTGATGCGCCAAATCCTCGCCTCGGGAATTTTTTTTTTTTTTTTCCCCCTTTCAGAAGGCACCTTGGTGCAATGACATGTTCTATAATATAATTAGTGGCATTAAATCATATTACATGAATTCCTTGTCCAACTCAGACATAATGTTTGGAGGTAAAGTACGATGGGCATGGTATTTACGGTTTGCCCAGACAGCTTGTGCCCCATTCAACCCTTTTTTGTAGGCATCTATAAATCGGGCCAACCTATTAGCATACCTGTTGAGGAGTTAGAATCTGCTGATAGGAAACAATTCTCACACACCTCTCAATCTGTACCAAGGGGACATCATCAAGACAGCCACGACCCCTGAGGCCTGAATGTGTGAACGGGGTCAAGCACAACCTGCCAGGCGGTCAAAGTGACGACTAAGTAAGCAGCCTGCAGTGGAACTCACCTAGTGTAAGGTTGTACCTACCTAAACCCCGATTTAAGCAGTAGAAATGTAGCAAGGGCCCCAGAGCGGTTTGAAGCTTTTTTCGTGCATTGTCCAAAGGTTCGAAAGGCTGACAAATAGGTCACGTGACCTATCACGTGACCGCCAAATTCCATCGGTTGAAAAACCGAAATTGCAGGAAATCATTCTATGACATTGGAAAAATAATTTGATATTTTTTCTATGTCACATTTTGGATGCTATATATCTCCTCAATAAATATAGATATATCCTAAGTCTCTCCTAAGGATTGTAGGTAGACATGTCCCAAAGAGACTCTAGGAAGCCATTTGGCAAGAAGTGTTTGCCTTTGAGTGTTATTGAGCTCGCCGTTGGACTGTGCTCAGCTTATGTAAGGGGTGCCAGTTTAAGATGACTTCTATCTTATGTGTTGCACACCCAATGAACTATTGTCCTAAGTATCTCAGAACAGAAGTCAGAAGTTGGAAGAGGCAGAGGTCATGCAGCTGACATCTGATATGAAATTAATTACTATAGTACTAGACAATTTTCTTTACTTTTCTTTTCTTTTCCATGGTACATGCATGTGCTGTCAACTCACCTCTCACTTGGACTCAGCTTCCTTGTTTGGGATGTATGGCATGAGAGGCTGGAGATGTGAGGGCAACTCTCCCTAGACAGCGGACTCATGCAGCCTGGTAGAGGAGGATCCAAAGAGGAAAAGCTAAGGACCTCCGCTACCAGTGCGCTACCTATATAGCCCTGATCAAAGTCAGGGATGTCCACTCCACTCCTGACACACATCCGGCGTGTGTCCCTGTGGCCCTCGCCTACTATGCGTGTCTCAACCCACTACCTTGGCGCCATTCAGGGACGATTTCCGAAGCCAAAGCTTCAAAACTCAGCCGGGACCTTGGGATGTGTTTGGGTCAGACCCGGATCTCAGGTCGGAGCTGAAGCCAAGGCTAGAAATGTCCTCAGGAGGGGGTTCCCCTGACATCTGTAAGGACCCGGCCTTTGGCCGGTTACTCACCGGTATAACCCTTTTTCTGAGCTCAAGCCTTGTGATACTTGTGCCCGAGTACTCGTGATTCTAATCCTGCGCCCGAGCCTGAGCCCGAGCTTGAGCTCATATCCAACCTTGATCCCATGCCCGAATCCCCTTAGTTACTGATCCCGTTCCATCACGCATCATTCGTATATTGACTTTGCCCTGGCCTCGCCCTGACCCCCCCAAATATGCTCACCCCTGACCCTTACCCTCACTCGTATATAAACCCCCCTGTATGCATCCCTATTCCTCAGTCTGAAAATCAATTATCGTACCTCTTGATCCTTAGTTAGTTTCTAAACCTTCGCCTCTTGAGCCAAACCTCGCCTCTTATTCGTTTACCTCCGAAGTTGGGACTTGTGCGTGTCAAGATTGGTTTTCAGGCATTAATATCGTGTATTAGTGAACACAGCGAATGCCCGAATGACTTGTGCGAATAAGTATGCCGTTCGGCGAATAGGTGAACCAATAAATGTTCACAAGATAAGAGGGCTGCCCGAGTGGAGCTCGCCCTATCTACAGTCATAGCGAAATAGCCTGTGGCACTTGACGATGTAACGTACAAGGTGTCACGGAAGGGTTGTCTAAGTAGTGACAATCCCTTCACCGGCGAAGGTGCTCCTTCGGAGCCCTTCGCTGTCAGAACAGAAAATAGTTCGAAGGCTAAGGTAACGAAGATGAAGTATGAGAACTCACCAGTGACGCCTAAGTCCTCTTCTGGTTGAAGATAGAAATCTCCAGGAGAAGGCTCAAAATGATGATCACAGTGAGGTCAAGTTTGCACAAGATGGACGACATATGATAATTGAACTGGAGAATATACATGTGAATGTAAACTACTTATATCGAATGCTCGTAAGGTATCAGCGAATAGGAAAGAGGCCGTCGTGAGTCAGGGTTGGATAGGGGTGCGCAGTCATGATGCTAAGTAGATGGAATAAACATACAATAGAGTGAGGGAAGAGTGCGAACATGAAACGACGGAGAGTAAAGGTGGCGAAGGCGCCTATGTACGAAACCATGTCTTGGGACCCACATACATGCTACCCTGCACGGACTCTTCATCTACTGGGTTGATCCCGCACGACCTATGGAAGGGACATCCCACGAACACACTTTGGCCATATGAACACCCAAAGGGGTTGGATTAAGAAGATGATGGGGTTAGTGATGAACCATCGCGCTGGGTAAATGGTATCGATCGTATTTGATGGCATGCCTGCTGGCGAAATGTGCGAGCAGCGAATAGCGGTTCAGAGAATGGGGCGAACAGCGGATAGAGTGGATGTAGAGGAGGAGTGGTCGGAGGGTGAGGCGAACTCTGGTGAAGATGCTAGTGAGTGATGAGGGGGAACATAGAGGCAGTGGAGTAAGAAAAATAGACAGGTCATGACAGTGCATAGGGTTGGCGGCAGCACATAAGCTGAAGCCAAGTCGCTCTCCGACCTCCTATCAGAACCTTGCTCAGTAACCTCAGACCTTACCTCGGGTTTCGCCCCCGAGCTCGGTCAACCTTACGAAGGATCGTATCATAACAGCTGGGAGGAGTTTCACAACATTGAATACTGGGTGCAGCCGAGCCACTGAAGTGGGCAGGTGCAGCCGATACGTGTTCTTCCCGACTTTCCAAACCACCATACAGGGGCCAAGGTATCAGTGGGCCAGCTTAGCCAAGGGCTGGGTGGTTCGGATGTCACTTGTATTGAGGAAGACTCAGTCTCTGACGGTGTACTCGGGGGCAGGGATTCGGCGTTGGTTGTAATACCGAGCCATGTCATCCTTTGCCTTGACCAGTGCTGCCTGCACTTCCATGAGTGAGGCTTCCATCTGGTCCCGGAATTCGTTCACAGCTTCCATCCAAGAGTTCGGCTGGTTGGGTTCAAAGCCCATCTGAGGGTGCCGGCCAGTGTCGAGCATGAACAGGGTTTCTCGAGTTGAGGAGTGGATGTGGTTATTGTACTGGAACTCGGCAAGCAGGAGGTGTTCATCCCAGTCATCTTGCCTCTTGTTCACAAAGAGTCGAAGGTACTGTTCAAGCTCTTGGTTGACATGTTCCATCTGGCCGTCCCCTTGCTGGTGATACGCAGTGGTTGTGGCCAGTCTGGTCCTGAGCATACGGTACAGTTCTCAGGTGAGCTCGGCCACGAACTGGGGGCCTCGATTGGAAACTACCTGGCGTGGGAGCCCATGCAGTTTCCAGACATTCCCGAGGAACAGTCAGGCCACTCCAAGGGCCATTACTGTGGTCATTGTCGGGATGAAGTGGGACCTTTTGCTTACTAGGTCCACTACACACATGACCATGTCGTACCCATGGGATTCTGGTAAGATAATGAAGTCTACGCTAACTGTATCCCACTGGGATTTGGGAACTGGGAGCGGGACCAGCTCACCCGTCGGGGGTTGACGTTGGACCTTGGTGCGTAGGCAGAGGTCACAGGACCTCACATACTGGCCGACGTACCTTGACATCTGTGGCCACCAATAGTTCCATGCCACCAGTTTGTAAATAACATATGTATCTACATGTACAATAGTTATTACATAATCCCAGTGGGCCCCTTAGGGACCCACTGTATAGTTTATGCGTGGGAACCGGCCAGCGGTTCCCATCGCATCTTACTCTTACCTGTCACTACGTAGCATCCAGAATACCACTCATTGGTCAAGTTCTGCAGTGCCCTTGTGATACAAGGTCTTAAGATCGACATATTTACACCTTTTTGAACTATCCTGCAGTTGATCGCCACGCGACCAACCGATAGTGGATTCAAAGCAATCTTGAAAAAAGATCGCTGCGTCGACAACTAAACATCGTTGAGACCTTCCAGTAGACCCTCTACTGTCGGCTGCGAGCATGATGATTCCACGCAGTCGAATACGGACACGAGTGACAAGCTCGAGGTCCACACCCCAGGCGCAGCCCAGTGACACGACGGCTGACGCTACCCTGGACCAAGAGTCCAGGACGATAGAAGATGGAGAGATTGTAGATCTCACTGCCCTCGTCCCCCCAGTAGAGGACGAGGAAAACCCCGACCACATCTCGTCGAGCGTGGCCGAGGAAGAGACGATGCCGGGCAATGAGCCGGCGCCGCCCCCCCATTCCTGTCTGCCCAGAGACAAAGGAAAGGGCAGAGAAGTCTCGCCGTCGTCAGACAGTAGAGCAACAACGTCGAGGCGGGCACAAAGCCACGACTCGAACCGACGCTCACGAAGTAGAGCGACGACGAGCGTCCCTGAAGGGGGACGATGGCAAAAAAGATGAGCCCCAGATGAGGGTCAAGGCTCGGAATACTTGAGCTCCAGTCGCAAGAGCTCGAGGGCTCACGCCATCGACCACGAGACGGCAGAGGCCCTGAACAAACAGGTGCAGGCTGCGCTGCACCGAAGCACACTGACGTGCCACAAGCACGATCAGCTGGCATCGCAGCTTGACAACGCCGCCGCCGCCCTAATGGCAATCGGCAAGGAACTCCACCAGGCGAAGGAGATCAGGCTGCAAGATGCAGCCACGCTGGAGGACGTCCAGAAAGTCCTCCGCCCACGCGGGGAACATGACACAACTCGTCTGAGCTCGCGACAGTCCGCAGCCAATGAACGCAGTCACGACGCGGAAGACCCGTGCCGAAAGGAGCGGGACAAGCAGTGAATGCCGCCGCCAGCCGTCCCGGTTGAACAGGATGTAAGGTTCAGAAATGAACCTCAAGAGCAACCGGCTGCCCCAACAGACAGCCGTAAGACGATCCAACAGATTGTTAGGGAACAGGTCGCCTCAGAGCCTGACTCTGAAACGACGACTGAGAGCTTAGAGCTCGAAGTCACACACTGGCAGCGTAAAGAAGCCGCAGCCGCGTGCCGCCACATGCGGGCAGTCGAGCTACTAGCGAAGAACACTGAAGAAACAGTGGCCCACAGCCACACCACTTAGCTGCCTCACGAGCAGCTCATGCGAGCCGTACAGGATGCACGGCAGGCACGCGCAGCCTACAACAGCAGGCTGCGGATCCGCAATGCGGGACTGACCGGGGACACCAGGCACAAATCGCCCCTGGAACCGAGAGCACAAAATGCTCCTGATCCTGAGCCCGATCTGGGCCCGGGGCCCGTCAGGGCATACAACAGCCTGCCCCACGCGGCGTCACAGCCGTGTGAGTGATCCATGGCCCCAACGGAAGGCAAGGGAATCCCTGACCAGGCTGACGTCGTACCAATGGAGCCGTACGACGGGATCACACGGATGATCCATGTGGTGTTAGCAGACGCTGCAGACACAGACCCAGAGAAGTCTGTGCTAGCGAAGGCCGGCGTAAAGTTGGCCCACCCCGAGCCGTATGCAGGGGGATCGGACCTCAAAGAGTTTGAAATCTTCGTGGCAGCCATCCTACGATGGCTAAAAATGAACTGCCTCCTAGGGCCAACCAGCATTGACACGCAGGTCAGCTATGTGTTGCACTCGCCTCACCGGCGAAGCCCAGGAGTGGTTCCTTCAAAACGTAGAACGCTTCGATCGCTAGGTCTGCAGCTGGATGCTGGAAACTGTGATGCAAGGCCTTCAAAAAAGGTTCCTGCACACACTGACGTACCATCACGCATCGAATAAATTCGACGCGGTCATGCAGGGCATGAAAACCGTTCAGGAAATGCTGAACGAGCTCACGAAATACGCAGCACGTACGATACAGCCGCCAAACAATTACACGTTCCAGAGACGGTTCGTGTTGGCGCTGCGCAACGAAGTCCTCAAAAAGGGCTATAATGCCAAGAGCAGCTCAATAGGCAACTCTTCGAGATGGCCCAGATGATCGAGGAGGCATCCCAATACAACATGGGGATGTGCCGCACAGAAAGCGCAGCAGCAACAGCAAGCGCTGCCCGGCTCACAGGGAGCAAGCCGTTGACACAAATGGGCCTGACCAGGCCCAGCCTGTTCTCAAGAAGCGGAAGAGGACAACGGCTGCCGCCCCCACGCCCAGCACAAGCTGGACGCCCGCCTGAAGCTAAACAGCCTCAGGCATCAGGGTCGTCCCCGCGACCTGGCGAAGGCATCAGGCCGACCTAACGATCGACCCAGTAGTGGCTAAAGCAGCACCACATGCTTCGAATGCGGCCAACCTGGCCACAAGAGGGCGGAATGCCCCCGGCTTAAGTCCAGTATCAGGACAGCGGCCGTGAGGCACGAAGAGGAGACCGAAGATCCAGAGACGGATCTCGGTCAAAATTCTCTCCATCAAATTGATGAAGAGGGGGAGGGTGATCCGCAACCCAATGACACTCCGGACAATGGAGACGCGCCCGCTGAAGAGTGGGACCCAGAGCCGTCCCAATACTATGAATGGGACGAGGAGGTGGAAGACACCACCTACAGGTCCAGCGCCATCAGATTCATGCCGGAGGATGAAACCGCCACGAAATTCATGGTGGCACGCACGTCGGTCACGCCAGACAAGGCGGCCGAGCCAGTGTATCACCACCGAAGCAAACACAGGACGCGGCCAATGCACCCGCGCAGTGAGAACCGTACCCTATCGGGGTACTGGGAAATAAACGGCATAAAAGCCCACTGCCTGCTAGATAGCGGCAGCGAAGGGGTACTGCTATCCCCCGAATTCACGCGAGCTACAGGGATGAAGACATTCTCCCTGGAGCAGCCAATTGCACTGCAGCTAGCCTGCATAGGCAGCCATTCCACGATCAACTATGGAACCAACACGACCATCAAATTTGGTCGTGAGACATACGATGAATATTTCGACGAAGCGAACATTGAATATTACGATGCGATCTTAGGGACACCGTTCCTAAGGAGATTCGGCATAACCCTTGACTTCTCGAGCCCAGGGACGATCCGCAAGGGGAACGAAGTGATCCCCACGGGCAAGGTCTCGTTCGACGATGACGGATCAATGAACGAGGACGAGGGGCCACGGGTGAGCAGGATCACCCGGGCACCGAAGCTTAATCTGGCTCATTGAAGCCAGGAGGACGGGTTGTGGGACGACTCGTCCTCGAACTCACCGTACAACTGTAGGGAGAGGCGCTCTCACCTAACGGTGAAAGCGATGGGGAAGAGGAAAGTGGTTCCGCGTGCTGCGGGTCCTAATAGACGCACACAGCGCCTAATGGCTTCTAAGCCAACCACCACCATCATTCTCACGGATGATGACCTTCCTCACCTCGGCGAGGAATGGATGGAACGAATCACTGACTTAGTCAGTGGAATTCCATTAGAACTCCCGCCACTACGGGAGATCAACCATGAGATCAACCTCATCGATCCCAACAAGCACATGCGGTATCGACTACCGAAATGCCCCGAACACTTCCGAGAGGAACTGTCGGCTAAGATAGAACGATACACCACTGCAAAGTGGTGGATTCCGGCAGTCGCGCAGCAGGCCGTGCCCATGCTGTGTGTGCTGAAGAAGAACGGTACATTGCGAACCGTCTTCGATCTGCGCCAGCAGAATGAGAACACGGTGAAGGACGTCACGCCCTTCCCGGATCAGGATATCATCCGCAGCAACATGGCTCGCTGTTGGTATCGAACAAAACTTGATATGTCAGAAGCATATAAGCAGATTGTCATGACCGGTCTAGTTCTCCTACCGCACTACCTCTATGTTCCCCCTCGTCACTCCCTAGCATCTTCGCCAGAGTTCGCCGCACCCACCGACCACTCCCTCCACGTCCACTCTACCCGCTGTTCACCCCATTCTCCGAACCGCTATTCGCTCCTTGCACATTTCGCCAGCAGGCACGCCATCAAATATGATCGATACCAGTCACCCGGCATGATGGTTCATCATAAACCCCATCATCTTCTTAATCCAACCCCATTGGGCGTTTGTATGGCCAAAGTGTGTTCGCAGGACGTCCCTTCCATAGGTCGTGCGGGATCAACCCAGTAGACGAAGAGTCCATGCAGGGTAGCATGTATGTGGGTCCCAAGACATGGTTTCGTACATAGGCGCCTTCGCCACCTTTACTCTCCGTCGTTTCATGTTCGCACTCTTCCCTCACTCTATTGTATGTTTATTCCATCTACTTAGTATCATGACTGCGCACCCCTATCCGGCCCTAACTCACGACGGCCTCTTTCCTATTCGCTAATCCCTTGCGAGCATTCGATATAAGTAGTTTACATTCGCATGTATATTCTCCAGTTCAATTATCATATGTCGTTCATCTTGTGCAAATTTGACCTCGCTGTGGTCATCCTCTTAAGCCTTCTCTTGGAGATTTCCATCTTCGACTAGCAGAGGACTTAGGCATCACTGGTGAGTTCTCATACTTCATCTTCATTACCTTAGCCTTCGAACCATTTTCTGTGCTGTTGGCGAAGGGATTGTCGAGACTTAGACAGCCCTTCCGTGACACCTTGCACGTTACATCGTCAAGTGCCACGGGCTATTTCACTACGACTGTAGATAGGGTGAGCCCCGTTCGGGCAACCCTCTTACCTTGTGAACATTCATTGGTTCATCTATTCGCCGAACGGCATACTTATTCGCACAAGTTATTCGGACATTCGCTGTGTTCACTAATACACGATATTAACGCCTAAAAACCAATCTTGACACAGATCCGGATCCATCCAGATCACGTAGCAAAGACTGCCTTTGCCACAATCCTTGGCACCTTCAGGAGCCAGGTGATACAGATGGGGGACTGTAACGCCCCATCAACATTCCAACAGCTGATGACAGCCATTTTCTGCGACTGCATAGGTTGCTTCGTCCATGTATACATGGACGACATCTTCATATTCTCGCTCTCAATACAAGAGCATGAAGAGCACCTCTACATCGTCTTTGACAGACTGAGGAAGAATCACCTTTTTCTGAGTGAGAAAAAGGTGGGCCTCTATTCCATCCGAATGGAGTGTCTCGGCCATATCATCGATGGCCAAGGGATACATGCCAATGAGGACAAGATGCAATGCATCCGTGAGTGGCGTAGGCCATGGACATTCAATGACGTCCGGTGTTTCCTCGGGCTGGTACAGTATCTGGCACACTACATACCAGATGTTAGCGCATATACCACCCCACTATCAGGCTGTGCGCGTAATAACCGTCCATTCGAATGGACTCCACTACTAGACAAATGCTGGCAAAGCATTAAGGCATTGGCCTGTAAGGCCCTGATCCTGCATCCAGTAGATGCAAGGTGCCCAGAGCCAATCTGGGTGATCACCGACGGGTCAAAAGCCGGTGTCGGTGTGGTCTACGGCCAAGGTCCTGACTGGAAAACCTGTCGACCTGCCAGCTTCTTGGCAAAGAAGTTCAGCGTTGCTCAGCAACACTACCGGACTCACGAGCATGAGACCATCGCAGTGCTCGAGGCTCTCATGAAATGGGAGGACAAACTGCTGGGGGGAAGGTTCACCCTCGTCACAGACCACAAAGGGCTCGAGTACTTCGAGACCCAGAAGAGCCTATCTGACCTGGCGGTCAGATAGTGGGAGTTTCTCTCCCGGTTCAATTTCAACACCATTCATGTTGACGGTGTAGAGAACAAGGTAGCGGACTGCCTGTCGCGCTACTACGAAAACGACACGTGTGATGACAATCACCCGGACCACGTCTTCGTGAACGCAGATGCACGTTTAGACCCGGACGGTGAGTTATTGCCCACCGACCGGTATATCAAGCTGCGAACAGCGGCGACAAGACGCTCTAAACGCCTCGCTGAGAAGACAGAGGCGAGAGTAATGGAATCCACCACACTAAACGAGGGCTCACCAGAGCCCGTGAACGTCGCCGCGTCACGCGACGTTGACGACGATGATGTCAGAGTCATCGCCGCAGGAAATGATGGTGCGCCCCTGCGCCGGGTCGTTGAGCAAGGCGTAGACCTGTCTAAGGTCCTACAAGATGCGTACCACAGGGATGCCATGCTCACAAAGATCATAGCGCACCCGGACGCGCACCTGAGATTCGGGATCCGGGATGGGCTGATCTGGACTAAGAACCAGCTCAAAAGAGATGTCATTGCGGTCCCCTGCTCTGTTCTTCAAGGGGGAAGGAAGCTGATTGAAATCATCATTGATCGGGCACATCAGATAGTCGGCCACTATGGCCATCTGAAGACTTCAAACTACGTTCAAAGAGCATATTGGTGGCCGGGCATGAGCCCAGACATAGAAGTGGTCTGCACATCGTGCGCGAGGTGTCAGATGACGAAAACCGGACCACAATGGCCCAAAGGCCTACTACACAGCCTACCCATTCCGGATAGGCCGTGGCAGTCGATTGGCATCGACTTCATGGGGCCCCTGCCCAAATCCAACGACTGTGACTACCTGATGGTAGTCATCGGCCGACTAATGTCGCTCGTACACCTCGTTGTCATGACACGTTTATTCCTCATACTCAGGTGCTCTGTCCTACCATTTCTCACCCCATTTCCATGTTCGTTCCGATCGCCATTGTCATGTTCGGCAACCGATGCTCGCTGTTCGCACCAATTACCATCGCCACGCCGTCAAACGCACGATCGACATCTTTGAGCTGACTTGGCAATCATCACTGGGTCTACCACCTCCTCTGCTTGACCCTCTTCCGATGGTGTTCTGATAATTGGATTGTCATGACCTGTGTATTTCCTGCACCTTGGTATCCCCAGGTTCCCTTTTGCTACTCCTCCTCAGTGTTCGCTCGGCTTCGCCCTCCACCTCGACCCCTCCTCCTCTATGTTGCCTCTGTTCGCCCTTCCTTGCATTTGCCAAACGGCCATTCGCTGCTTGCATCATTCGCCAGCAGGCACACCATCAAATACGATCGATACCATTCACCCGGCATGATGGTTCATCATTAACCCTATCGTCTTCTTAATCCAACCCCATTGGGCGTTCGTATGGTCAAAGTGTGTTCGCAGGACACCCCTCCCATAGGTCGTGCGGGATCAACCCAGTAGACCAAGAGTCCATGCAGGGTAGCATGTATGCGGGTCCCAAGACATGGCTTCGTCCATAAGTGCCTTCGCCACCTTTACTCTCCGTCATTTCATGTTCTCCCTCGTCTCACATTCTATTGTATGTTTATTTCATCTATGTTGTATCATGACTGCGCACCCCTATCCAACCCTGACTTGTGACGGCCTCTTTCCTATTCGCTGATATCTTACGAGCATTCAATATGAGTAGTTTACATTCGCATGTATATTCCCTGGTTCAATTATCATACATCCTTCATCTTGTGCAAATTTGACCTCGCTGTGGTCATCGTCCTAAGCCTTCTCTTGGAGACTTCTATCTTCGACTAGCAGAGGACTTAGGCATCACTGGTGAGTTCTCATACTTCATCTTCATTACCTTAGCCTTCGAACCATTTTCTGTGCTGTTGGCGAAGGGATTGTCGAAACTTAGATAGCCCTTTCATGACACCTTGCACGTTACATCGTCAAGTGCCACGGGCTATTTCACTACGACTGTAGATAGGGCGAGCCCCGTTCGGGCAGCCCTCTTACCTTGTGAACATTCATTGGTTCATCTATTCACCGAACGGCATACCTATTCGCACAAGTTATTCGGGCATTCGCTGTGTTCACTAATACACGATATTAACGCCTAAAAACCAATCTTGACACTCGTACCAACCATGACGAGCGTGTCAGCCAAGGGAGTAGCCTGGCTGTTTCTGAAGGAGGTCGTTCGACTCCACGGAGTTCCCGACTCCATCGTCTCGGACAGAGACTCGAAGTTCACGTTGATCTTCTGGCGTGAACTACAGCGACTCATGGGGACTAAGCTCCTCATGACAACTGCCTTCCATCCCCAAACGGATGGAGCCACCGAGCGGGCAAAATGCTCGATCAGCCAGATATTGCACGCGGTCGTCAGAGACGATCAGAAGGATTGGGCATTGAAATGCCCAATGGTTGAGGTCGCCCTCAACAGCAACATCAGCGCAACCACAGGGTTCGCACCTTTCGAGCTGAACCATGGCTATATGCCGCGGATAGACCTCCCCATAACCGTGGACACCCCGTTCAAGGGGGTAGCCCGGTTTGCACATCAGGCAAAATAGAACCTGATGGCGGCACCCGATGCAATCATAGAGCATCGAGTGACGCAAATGTTTCATGCAAATAAGAAACATATGGCGAGCGACAGGTACGCGGCCAACGACTGCGTCTACCTTTTGACACAAAACCTAACTCTCCCGAAAGGGAGAGCCAGAAAAATAGTCCTGCGGTACATCAGACCATACCGTGTCGTCGAGGCTCACAACGACGCCTCGACGGTGACCCTTGATCTTCCCGATGAGCTGAAAAGCCGTCGCATTTCGCCAGTCTTCCATTCAAGCCTCGTACGGTGATACGAGGCTAACAACGACGAATTGTTCCCTCATCATGAGGCCAAGTCATTTTATGACTTTGGAGCAAATGACGACGAGGAGTGGCTCGTCGACGAGATTATGGCACATCGATGGATAAACTCGACGGACCTGGAGTTCCAGGTCCGTTGGACCCTAGGCGACGTGACAGGGGAACCCATGTCGTCCTACAAGGACCTTGAAGCCCTAGATAGCTATCTAGAGCTTCGGGGAGTGGGCAAGCCACGCGACCTCCCCAGATGCCGCTAGACGCGTCTGTCACGTGCAGACCACGTGACGCGCTGGCCACGGCGCGGTTAAATTTTCACCTCGGATCTTTCCAAGGGTGCATCGCTTCTTGGAAGCCTACCACCATCATCCCCACAAAGATGATGCCCCCCAAAGAGAGGATGGACATTGATCCGTCAACGTCCACAACGCGAGCAACGGCCCCGAGACAGGGGGCCGCAGATATTCTCCATGCTCCAGTAGACCAGGAGCACTGGATGATCGTGGGATGGGAGGACGCCCTCGCCATCGTCCACCTGGACGATTGCGCAACGTGCACAGACTACACTGTGCACTTAAGGGCCACGACAGGCACCCGCAAGGTCAAATTGCGGGACGAAGATATCGGCAACACCGTTGATGCAGCCTGGGGATGGCTCCCAAGGGGCATCGCATGTGACGCGCGAGAAGAGCTCCTCCGGGACATCCACGACCTCAAAAAAGAGGTCAAGGAGTTGGAACGCGCGGTCGAAGACCGCGACGACGTGCTCGAAACCGAGCATGCCAAGATCAAGGAACTGGAGCAGCAGCTGAGCGCAGCCTAGCTCCAGGTTACCCTGGTCAACGCTGCCTCAAAAAGGCCGCAACATGACCCGGCCACGGACCCAGTGGCCGGGCCATCATCACCTCGCGCGACGGCGCCTTTGCCAGCACACGCAACATCGGGGCTAGCGTCCTGATTGTCGGCGCCGACCCCGACGATGACAACGATGGAAGGGCATAGCGCACCTTCTGACTCTGCGTATGGCGTCCCAGAAGGATGGGAGTCAGACTCGTCCGTCTGGAAGACGTACGACCCGGAAAGGGCACAGCAGCTGGCAGAGCAGCCAAAGAAATTGCGCGGCACCCCCAACACTGTCAATGGGCTAGCCATTGCAAGGGACAGCGCAATTAGCGCTTACCTAGCGGCGTCATCGTCGCACACTATCAACGACTCTGCCCTTCAACGGCGGATAGCACAGGTCGAGGCCCAGTACATCGGGCCTGGCGTGGCCCTGCCTCCACCGGCAGGGACAGTTCACCCTCCCTACCCGGGGGAGGGGACGCTCATCCCACTCGGAGATCCACCGATCTCCAAGACGGGCCTCCTACCACGGCCGGTAGGGAAGGCCCAACAGCGTCGTACTCAATGGTACGACGTCTGCCCGCTCAACGACCCACACTTCATCGAACTCCTAGCGCAAGCAAAAGAAACGCCACAGCTTGCGCGTACGCACAAGATGATCGGCGTATTTAAACGCATCGAGCGTGAACAACGTGCTCGCAATCCCAAAAGGGATTGTCTCGTGATAGCGGGCGGTACCCCGCACGATATCGCGGCCATCCTAAAGGGTTGGATACACAACCCTGAAGGAATCCCATCAGCCATCCGTGACAACGCGGATGGCACCTTCAACCTAGACGACACGGACGTCTGGATGTGGTTGAAGGCCCTTGCGCCCCAGGTCAAAGGGGTCGCATCACCTCTCAGGGCGAGTGTCATGACCGGTTTATTTCTCCTACCGCGCTACCTCTATGTTCCCCCTCGTCACTCCCTACCATCTTTGCCAGAGTTCGCCGCACCACCGACCACTCCTCCTCTACATCCACTCTACCCACTGATTCGCCCCATTCTCCGAACCGCTATTCGCTGCTCACGCATTTTGCCAGCAGGCATGCCATCAAATATGATCGGTACCATTCACCCAGCATGATGGTTCATCATTAACCCCACCATCTTCTTAATCCGACCCCATTGGGTGTTTGTATGGCCAAAGTGTGGTCGCAGGACGTCCCTTCCATATGCCGTGCGGGATCAACCCAGTGAACGAAGAGTCCGTGCAGGGTAGCATGTATGCAGGTCCCAAGACATGGTTTTGTCCATAAATGCCTTCGCCCCCGTTACTCTCCGTCGTTTCATGTTCGCATTCTCCCCTCACTCTATTGTATGTTTATTCCATCTACTTAGTATCATGACTGCGCACCCCTATCCAACCCTGACTCGTGACGGCCTCTTTCCTATTCGCTGATGCCTTACGAGCATTCGATATAAGTAGTTTACATTCACATGTATATTCCCCAGTTCAATTATCATACGTCGTCCATCTTGTGCAAACTTGACCTCGCTGTGATCGTCATCTTAAGCCTTCTCTTGGACCATCGCAAGTAGTTCCTTATAGTGGATGTCGTAGTTGAGTTCCGGGGCGGAAAAGGTGCGGAATGAAAAGCGATCGGATGAATTTCTCCGTCGTCAGGGAAATGATGGAAAGAATGGCGGCTAGCGCGTAGTCGGAAGCGTCGGTTTCGAGTACAAGTTGGCATCAGGAATCCAGAAACCGAGTATGGGAGCCGTGGTGAAGGCCGATTTGAGATCTTCAAATGCGGAACAGCATTCCGGAGTGAAATTCCATGGGGCACCCTTCCTGGTGAGACGCGTGAGCGGAACAGTAATGTCGGAAAAATTATAAATGAAACGCCGGTAATACATGCTACCCTGCACGGACTCTTCGTTCACTGGGTTGATCCCGCACGGCATATGGAAGGGACGTCCTGCGACCACACTTTGGCCATACAAACACCCAATGGGGTCGGATTAAGAAGATGGTGGGGTTAATGATGAACCATCATGCTGGGTGAATGGTACCGATCATATTTGATGGCATGCCTGCTGGCAAAATGCGTGAGCAGCGAATAGCGGTTCGGAGAATGGGGCGAATCAGTGGGTAGAGTGGATGTAGAGGAGGAGTGGTCGGTGGTGCGGCGAACTCTGGCAAAGATGGTAGGGAGTGACGAGGGGGAACATAGAGGTAGCGCGGTAGGAGAAATAAACCGGTCATGACACTCGCCCTGAGAGGTGATGCGACCCCTTTGACCTGGGGCGCAAGGGCCTTCAACCACATCCAGACGTCCGTGTCGTCTAGGTTGAAGGTGCCATCCGCGTTGTCACGGATGGCTGATGGGATTCCTTCAGGGTTGTGTATCCAACCCTTTAGGATGGCCGCGATATCGTGCGGGGTACCGCCCGCTATCACGAGACAATCCCTTTTGGGATTGCGAGCACGTTGTTCACGCTCGATGCGTTTAAATACGCCGATCATCTTGTGCGTACGCGCAAGCTGTGGCGTTTCTTTTGCTTGCGCTAGGAGTTCGATGAAGTGTGGGTCGTTGAGCGGGCAGACGTCGTACCATTGAGTACGACGCTGTTGGGCCTTCCCTACCGGCCGTGGTAGGAGGCCCGTCTTGGAGATCGGTGGATCTCCGAGTGGGATGAGCGTCCCCTCCCCCGGGTAGGGAGGGTGAACTGTCCCTGCCGGTGGAGGCAGGGCCACGCCAGGCCCGATGTACTGGGCCTCGACCTGTGCTATCCGCCGTTGAAGGGCAGAGTCGTTGATAGTGTGCGACGATGACGCCGCTAGGTAAGCGCTAATTGCGCTGTCCCTTGCAATGGCTAGCCCATTGACAGTGTTGGGGGTGCCGCGCAATTTCTTTGGCTGCTCTGCCAGCTGCTGTGCCCTTTCCGGGTCGTACGTCTTCCAGACGGACGAGTCTGACTCCCATCCTTCTGGGACGCCATACGCAGAGTCAGAAGGTGCGCTATGCCCTTCCATCGTTGTCATCGTCGGGGTCGGCGCCGACAATCAGGACGCTAGCCCCGATGTTGCGTGTGCTGGCAAAGGCGCCGTCGCGCGAGGTGATGATGGCCCGGCCACTGGGTCCGTGGCCGGGTCATGTTGCGGCCTTTTTGAGGCAGCGTTGACCAGGGTAACCTGGAGCTAGGCTGCGCTCAGCTGCTGCTCCAGTTCCTTGATCTTGGCATGCTCGGTTTCGAGCACGTCGTCGCGGTCTTCGACCGCGCGTTCCAACTCCTTGACCTCTTTTTTGAGGTCGTGGATGTCCCGGAGGAGCTCTTCTCGCGCGTCACATGCGATGCCCCTTGGGAGCCATCCCCAGGCTGCATCAACGGTGTTGCCGATATCTTCGTCCCGCAATTTGACCTTGCGGGTGCCTGTCGTGGCCCTTAAGTGCACAGTGTAGTCTGTGCACGTTGCGCAATCGTCCAGGTGGACGATGGCGAGGGCGTCCTCCCATCCCACGATCATCCAGTGCTCCTGGTCTACTGGAGCATGGAGAATATCTGCGGCCCCCTGTCTCGGGGCCGTTGCTCGCGTTGTGGACGTTGACGGATCAATGTCCATCCTCTCTTTGGGGGCATCATCTTTGTGGGGATGATGGTGGTAGGCTTCCAAGAAGCGATGCACCCTTGGAAAGATCCGAGGTGAAAATTTAACCGCGCCGTGGCCAGCGCGTCACGTGGTCTGCACGTGACAGACGCGTCTAGCGGCATCTGGGGAGGTCGCGTGGCTTGCCCACTCCCCGAAGCTCTAGATAGCTATCTAGGGCTTCAAGGTCCTTGTAGGACGACATGGGTTCCCCTGTCACGTCGCCTAGGGTCCAACGGACCTGGAACTCCAGGTCCGTCGAGTTTATCCATCGATGTGCCATAATCTCGTCGACGAGCCACTCCTCGTCGTCATTTGCTCCAAAGTCATAAAATGACTTGGCCTCATGATGAGGGAACAATTCGTCGTTGTTAGCCTCGTATCACCGTACGAGGCTTGAATGGAAGACTGGCGAAATGCGACGGCTTTTCAGCTCATCGGGAAGATCAAGGGTCACCGTCGAGGCGTCGTTGTGAGCCTCGACGACACGGTATGGTCTGATGTACCGCAGGACTATTTTTCTGGCTCTCCCTTTCGGGAGAGTTAGGTTTTGTGTCAAAAGGTAGACGCAGTCGTTGGCCGCGTACCTGTCGCTCGCCATATGTTTCTTATTTGCATGAAACATTTGCGTCACTCGATGCTCTATGATTGCATCGGGTGCCGCCATCAGGTTCTATTTTGCCTGATGTGCAAACCGGGCTACCCCTTGAACGGGGTGTCCACGGTTATGGGGAGGTCTATCCGCGGCATATAGCCATGGTTCAGCTCGAAAGGTGCGAACCCTGTGGTTGCGCTGATGTTGCTGTTGAGGGCGACCTCAACCATTG